>QAOC01036598.1:0-10992 GCA_003255005.1 Begonia fuchsioides | reverse complement strand
TTCCCACGAGCTACATGAACCACTTAATTACCACCTACATGCCTAAGTATTTAGCAAACATAAAAGTATGGCATGTGGGCCCCTCTTGGACTTTTGATACCAACCAAGTTAATGGACCTCAAAGGTAAGGTATCCTCCATTCCTTGGTGCTTCCTAGGGTTCCCACTTGCACCCACGTCCACCTATACATGCATTTAAAAGATGACAATGTTCTTGCATGGTTGTTACGTAAACCATGCATTAAAGTTTACAATCGGTTTACAAGAACCAAACCAACAATAACCGACAATTGGATAAGGTCACTTGCTTCCTTCTTGGACCAAGGTGGAGCAGCTGCTGCTTCTTGGGCTGTAAAAAGATGCCATTGGTCTTCCTTCTCTTTTGGGGCCAAACATGGCCATGGATCGGGCTCCATGGGTTGGATGCTCTCGGGCCGCTACCTGTTCCGGAGGCCTCTGTAATGGCGATGGTTGACCGGGTAATCGTTGTCCAAAATTGATGATCTGCCACATTATTGAAACCTTAGGATGTTGGCCACATATTTGTAGAAGCAAGCTTGGCCAAATCAGGTCCGGAAGGCGTTTGAAATAGCCGCACAAACGCCGGAGGTCATCCTGGGCCGAAACCAAAAACGGTCCTATTATCACCAAGGATGGTTGGATCATCCTTTGCATGTTGGCACCTACAAAATTAGCACATTTGTTAGAAAAAATATTGACTCGGCCTTGGCTTAGAAACCCGAGACCAAGTTCATGGTGATAGAGCCTTCCACTTCTAGAAGTGCTAATCCGTGGCACATCAAAATGGATGCTTGAGCTGATGATCCACACTCTCACACTTAGACCATAAAAATGGCTGGATAAATGTGGTAAGGATAGATCGTCTTAGCTTGGAAAGACAATCAACTCCGGTTGTCTCTCGGTGGCCGGATTTGGGATTCCGGAGACCGAGTCTTTGGAAAGAAAACGCCAAAGGGGGAGATTCCAATTTGAAAAGAAAAATCTTCTAAATTCAAATCTGAGAATTACATTCAGCATAGGTAAGATTAAATAGGAAAACTAAGCAACATCACGTTCTTCATCGGACGGCCCAAAATATCTCCAAGAAGCACAATCCATGGCATCAAAGATGGACCAATGAGGAGCCTTCATGGGGCGCTCCTCCTTCATCTCATTAAGCTCCTAGGAAATTTCTGAAATGTCCTCCCAAACAATAATTAGATAACCCTAGAATTTATCATGCAAATCCATGCAACAAAGGCGTGAAAAAATAAAAAAAAAACAAATAAGATTGTTTCCCGGGTAGGTTGTGCTGCCTTCTCTGTGTTGGCTATAGTTGACAAGGCAAACAACATCTAATTTTAATGTTCTTCCTTTTGTTGGAAAGCGTGAGAACTGAACTATCTTTCCTTAGAAGGAGTTGTTTTTATTTAAGGCCGCCAAGATTATGAAAAAAACCCAAAAGCTTCGATTGTCCATCTGAGCTGGGAAACCCTCTCGGGTTCCATGCAACGCGCATCTTCAACCGAGATCAAATGCGGGTTTGGGTCTAGACTCCTCGGGTTTGTGTTGAAGTTTCGCCTCTTCTCCAAGCTAAGTTATAACATATTTTTGTCTTTCTTGATCTTCCAAAGTTGGCTTATAAATGTGGAAATCTTTAAGTATTTTTCCTACAAAATTAACACACAAATTAGAAAATTCCCTAGCTCAGGCTCGGATGAGTATCCCGCTCGGGATGCCAATTCGTGGCATGTCAAAATCATTGCAAGGTTCTTGAGAGGTTTGAACGAGGAATTAGAAACATGGTGGAGCAACAACCAATGGATATTTTTGATGTCTTTGTCCAAGTTGCCATTAAAGTGGAGAGACTAGTTAAAAGAAAAGGAAGAAGGATGTTTAACCAATTTGTTCCTGAAACCACTCGTCCATACAAATCATTTTCGAAGGAAGAACCACAACCACTTTATGTGAAGCCTTGGTGCATAATGGAAGAGGATGATGATCAAGTACCCTAAGAAGAGACTTTCCATGCTCATGAAGTGATGGAAGAAATCAGTGAAAGTCAAGAACCCGATAAGGAAATTTTAAATGCTCATGAAGTGGTGGAAATAATTGTTGAAGATCAAGAAACCGAGGGTGAGATTTTCAATACTCAAGAAAGACCACTTTTGGTGGTGATCCAAAGAGATCTATCTCCCATATTATGAAGTGAAGTTTATTCAAAAGAGAGCATCCGAGTAATAAATCAAGTGAACTTAGAGTTTTCAAGTGGAGGATACAAAATCCTATGTGTTGCGGATTCCGAGACTTTTTCAAGGTGGTTAGTGTCCTTACCCGAACTCTTTACTAATTTCTTTGTTTTTGATTGGATGAAGGAAATTTGTAAGAGTTATTAAGATTTTTGTCCATGTGTGGANTTTTCAAGTGGAGGATACAAAATCCTATGTGTTGCGGATTCCGAGACTTTTTCAAGGTGGTTAGTGTCCTTACCCGAACTCTTTACTAATTTCTTTGTTTTTGATTGGATGAAGGAAATTTGTAAGAGTTATCAAGATTTTTGTCCTCGTGTGGATTTGAGCATAAAGAAGAGGAATTATGTCCTTCATATTATGGAGGATTATTCAATCAAGGATGAGAAATTTTAAAATTCTAGTGAGGAAGCCCGCGTATCCTTCATCAAATGAACCGAGGAATATGATTTGGCTAATCACCTTGGTAAGTTGAAAATCTTGGAAGCCTTAATAGAACATTTCCATTGGACGCACTTGTGACGGGACGAACATAAGGTGTTGGAAAAGGAGACCAAATATAGGTTCTTTGAATGGGAATTGGATGATCTCAAGATTTATATTAATCGAGAATTGACTAGTTTTAAAAGTGTCTCGGATGAGAAGAGTTGTCACGACATTGAAGTCCTTGACCCGAATGGAGCCAAGAAGTTCGAGCTAGTAAAGATTACACATAATGATGTGTGTGAAGCTATGCAAAGAGACACCAAATCTTATACCAAGATTGCTAACCAAGAAAGAAAGAAAGTAAAGTTTAAGATGAGAAATTTGGTTCGTCCAAAGCAAGGGGGTTCAAAGCTAGCACCAAGGACTGATAGACTTTTCAAGATTTTTTACGAAAGTAAATAAAAATGCCTTTAAGCTTGAGCTACCCCGAGAGAATCAAGTTTCGTCCACACTCAATGATAAAGGACTATCTCCTTATGTTGGTGATGACGTGGGGGAAAAGGAGGAAGAAAATTCACCCTTGGATTTGAGGGAAAATCCTCAACAACCCCAGGAAAATGACATGCCACGAGTTGAACCAAGCTTGAGCATTATCGAATTATTATTTAGGAGGGCATTTCAGACATTTCCTAGGAGCTTAATGAGCTGGAGGAGAAGCGTCCCATTAAGGCTCCTCACTGATCCATCTTTGATGCCATGGATTGTGCTTCTTGGAGATGTTTTGGGCCGTCCGATGAAGAACGTGATGTTACTTAGTTTCCTATTTAATCTTACCTATTTAGAAGATTTTTCTTTTGAAATTTTGAATCTCCCCCTTTGGAGTTTTTCCTCCAAAGACTCGGTCTCCGGAACCCATATTCCGACCACCGAGAGACAACCGGAGTTGGTCATCCTTTCGAGCTAGGACGACCTATCATTACAATATTTCTCCAGCCATCTTCATGGTCTAAGGGTGAGAGTGTGGATCATCAGCTCAAGCATCCATTTTTACGTGAAGTGAAGTCCAAATTTTGCCGTTCTTCGTTTCCGATCAAACCCTATCTCGCATTCATCCCATCAGCATATATCTAAAACCCTACGTGAGACTCTTCTCACTTTTGGAGAATCTTTCATACATTTATACACCAAAAAAACATCAAAGTTTAGCCCCTAACTCATTCCCGTTTCTTATTTACATCCGTCCAAAGTTTACCCTATTTTCTCAGTTATTCTGAGAAAACCCAAATTTCCTATCACCACCTTCGGTTACTCATTCCCGCATATCTTTTATTTCATCTGTGAGGATCCCTTAAAATTTGGAGGATCATTTTATCACTTATCCATTATCAACTCCCTTCCTTGATTTTTGGGGATCTTTCACTTATTACCCAAGTTGGTAATTTTTCCGCATATTTCATTCCAATTTCGTGTCAACCTAGAAGACATCCCGAGGGCCTATAACCCGAGTGACACACTCCAGAGGTGCGGAGGTGCCGGAAATAAGTGTGAAGATTGCAATCTGCTGGGAAAGTAAGGCAGAACAGGGGAGTGCAACGCTTATTTCTCCAAACGCATACAGGTTTAGGTTATAAAACTCAGCCAACTTAAACTTAAGGGCGTGGACTAAGTTTTGACCAGATTTGCAGCTTACAAGCACGTGCGAAACATTAAAAAACAAGAAGACACTTTCAGATGCACAAGCAGACCAACAGGAAGAAAACCAGTGTAGGGGTGATGGGGAACTTCTACACAACTTCCAATGCAGGGACTCTGGGATCGTGAAAATAAGCAGACAACAACTTCAATCAAAGTGGAAGACAATGCAAGTGGTTTTATAGAAATCACACTTATTTAAACACCTTATGCAAGTGGAAGACAATGCACCTCCTTCCTTGTTTAAACACCTTTCAAAACACTCCTTGAAGTCGGGGTCCTCCTTATATGAGGTTTTGATCCACTCAAATCCCAAGATTCGGGAAGTAAGCTCGGTAAGCAACATAGTTCTTCTTGAGAGTGCATCTTCCACCACATTCACTTCACCCTTCTTGTACTTAATAATATAAGGAAATCTCTCAAGAGACTCCACCCATTTTGCAAGTCTCTTGCTGAGCTTCCCTTGGCTTTTAATGTGCTTCAATGCTTGGTGGTCCGTGTGTATAATGAATTCCTTAGGAAGAAGATAATGCTGCCAGACCTCAATGGTTCTTATCAAAGCATACAACTCCTTATCATAAGTGGAGTAATTCAAGGCTGCCCCTTTTAACTTCTCACTAAAGTAGGCCACGGGCCTCCCTTCTTGCATGAGAACCGCTCCTATGCCGAGGGCCGAGGAGCATTGCAAAAACCTTATGAAAATCCGGGAGCACTAAGAGAGAAGCATTGCAAAGAGCTTCTTTAATCCGATCAAAAACTTGCTTGGCAAACCGGTGTCCATTCAAACTCCTTCCCCTTTTTTGTACAATCCGTGAGGCGAGCAACAATGCTACTAAAACCCTTGATGAACTTTCGGTAGAAGGAAGCAAGGCCATGGAAGCTCCTAATGTCCGAAACACAGCTAGGGATCGGCCATTCCTGAATTGCTTCTATCTTGCTCTGGTCAACTTCTATCCCATTCTTGGACAAAATGAAACCGAGGAAATGCACTCTTTCTTGGGCAAAGGAGCACTTCTTCAAATTGCCAAATAATTGAGCCTGTCTAAGTGCATCAAATATTATACGAAGGTGTCCCAAGTGATCCAGATATTGTGCACTATAGACTAATATATCATCAAAGTATACTATCATAAATTTTCTCAAGTAATCTTTCAGCACATGGTTCATTAAAAGCATAAAAGTGCTAGGGGCATTAGATAGTCCAAACTGCATAACTAACCATTAATAAAGTCCATACTTAGTTTCGAAGGCGGTTTTCCACTCATCTCCTTCTAGCATCCTTATTTGATGATATCCACTTTTTAGATCGATCTTTGAGAAGTAGGCAGCACCACTTAGCTCATCCAATAAGTCCTCCAGCCGTGGTATAGGAAACCGGTACTCGATGGTTATTTGGTTGATTGCATGGCTGTCAATGCACATCCGAGAGGAGCCATCCTTCTTTGGCACCAAAAGAGTTGGTACCGCACAAGGGCTTAAAGACTCTCGAGTGTAGCCCTTCTCCAAGAGTTCTTGCACTTGATCATCCAGTTATTTGGCCTCCTCGGGGTTCATTCTATAGGCTGGGCGATTTGGAAGAACCACCACGGGTTGGAGGTCAATTCGGTGCTCTATCCCACGGATCGGTGGTAGACCGGATGGAAACTCTTCGGGGAAGACATCTTCATACTCCTCTAGGAGGGCTAAGACTTCTTCCAAAGCCCTTCCTATCTCTCCCATTCTTTCCTGAAAAAGAATCAGCACAATTGGAGCCACTTGTAGCAATTCCCGAAAGAGTTCCTTCTTGTTGATAATTAGCACCTTCTTGGAGGAGTTTTCTCTTTTAGCCCTCTTGACACGCTCCAAGATGTGGAAGTGTCGGACACAAGAGAAGGTTTAAAAGAGAAGAGCTGAAAACTGCCAAGAANTAGGAGTTTGGTGGGAAGAGGGGCCCACCTTCAACTTGCCTCCTAGCACAGCCACCATTTAGTCCTATCCCACGTACAAAACATTACATGACCAACAAAACCTTCAATCCTAACAATAAGGAACTAATATTGGTTAAAACCGAACCAATATTTAGATGAAAAGGAAGACTCCTAAAGTTTGGTTTTCACTTGACAAATAAAAGCAATAATATATATATCTATATACAAGTTGAGACCACGTGATGACCCAGCAACCCTCCATTCTCCTAGATATGCTCAATGCTATAAAGAAGATTACCAAGGAAAGGCAAACCACTAGGTTATGGCTTAGTCACTCTCGGCTCGGTTTCTTCGGGAGAATGCGGTTTCATTGCTTCATCGGGGTTAACTCCATCTTATGTTCCCACCATAGGCAATGCTTGGGACACTCTTTGTCATTGGAAGTGGGCTCATCTAAGTGTTCAATTGAAGTTCGTAATGCCCCTGCAAAATCAACAAACAAGTTAGAAAACTGCCTTGCACGGCTTCGGGTCACCATGCCTTCCGGTGAATGGAGGACCTCGGGCACATCACCTCTCATCCTTAGCTACATCCGAGGGCAACAAAGGGGTAAGTTTAATGCTCTGATTCTCTCATTTGAATGAATATTCATTGGTTAGCCCATTGTGTAAGGTGTGCCTATCAAATTGCCACGGCCTCCCTAATAGAAGGTGGCTTGCATCCATTGGCAACACATCACACATCATAGCATCTTGATAACTCCCTATGGAGAATTCAATCCTTGCACGCTTGGTCACTTTTAGGTCTCCTTCATCACTTAGCCATCGGAGCCTATAAGGGTGGGGGTGTTCCTCGGTTTGGAGTTGTAGTTTCTCAATCAACTCGGAGGATGCTACATTAGTGCAACTCCCCCCATCTATGATTACGGAGCACACTTTATCTTTGACGAGGCAGCGGCTATGGAAAATATTTTCCCTTTGAGTAGCCTCGGATTGGCCATTTATAGTGAGGGCCCTTCAGATCACCATGAGGAGGGGGCCTTCTTGTGCTCGGCACACCTCTTCTAAAGGCTCGGCCACTTGGTCTTCTTCATCCTCCATAGGCTCATCTTCTCTAACAACTTCTCCACTACTCTCTAAGAGCACCATCACTCTCTTGTTAGGACATTGCGCTGCAATATGCCCCAATCCGAGGCACTTAAAGCATTTGATGTCTCTTGACCGTGGCTTGTTGGTATCTTCAATCGGTTTGGAGGGTTCATCCTTATTTTGAGTCCACGACTTTGGTGGATATGGCCTATTCTCTTGCCTCGGGGGTGGCTTGTATCGAGTGTTATAAACCGGACTCGGTTTCACCACAATTTTCTTGCTCCTCTTTTTGAGCTGCCTTTCAACCCGCAATGCCAATTGGATGGCGGCATCTAATGACTCAACAAGCTGCAATTCCATTACATCGCCAAGGTCCTTGTGCAATCCTCTCAGGAACCGGGCTAGGATCTGCTCTTCCGGCTCCTCAAGGTCACACCGGATCCTCAAAGTTTCGAACTCCATTAAATACTCCTCAACCGAGAGGTGTTCTTGCTTTAAGTTTTGGAGTAACTCTTGTCTATAATGGCTCGGGACAAATCTCCTCCTCATATGCAATTTCATTGACCTCCAAGTGGTGATCTCCTCTTCACGGTCACACCTTCTTTGTGCCCGTAGGCTGTCCCACCAAAGGCTTGCATATCCGTGGAACTCTATAGCCACTAATTGCAACTTAGATCTCTCGGAATAGTTGTAGCAGTCGAAGACCTTGTCCACTTTGTCCACCCAAGTTAGGTAGGAATCTCCATCACATACTCTGTTGAAAGGAGGAACACATAGCTTCACATTCCTCAAATCATCTTCTCGGGGTGGCCTATCCCGTGGCTCAAACTCATCACCCAAGTCATCAATTTCATACAACTGGCCTCGGGCACCTCCAGCCCTTCTTCCGGGAGTAACCGGGGGAGGCGGCCTAGGAGGATGTGGAGTCTCCATCCTTTGCAGCAAGGCATCCCGCCTTTGATTAATGCCATTAATTTGTTCCTGCAAATCGGGATCACGGCCTTGGGGAGACATTGGTGGGGGAGGTGGTTCACTCATGGAAGGATGGTCTCGGCTTGGCTGCAAAACAGCCCCACTTCGAGTAGTCATACCGCCACTTTTGTGTGCCATTGAAAACAATTGGGAGAAGGTTAACAGCAGGGGCAAGCAAGGAAAAGAAGAGCTGTGCTCTGATACCAAATGACACGCTCCAGAGGTACGGAGGTGCCGGAAATAAGTGTGAAGATGCAATCTGCCCGGAAGGACAGGGAGTAAGGCAGAACAGGGGAGTGCAACGCTTATTTCTCCAAACGCATACAGGTTTAGGTTATAAAACTCAGCCAACTTAAACTTAAGGGCGTGGACTAAGTTTTGACCATATTTTCAGCTTACAAGCACGTGCGAAACATTAAAAAACAAGAAGACACTTTCAGATGCACAAGCAGACAAACAGGAAGAAAAACAGTGTAGGGGTGATGGGGAACTTCTACACAACTTCCAATGCAGGGACTCTGGGATCGTGAAAATAAGCAGACAACAACTTCAATCAAAGTGGAAGACAATGCAAGTGGTTTTATAGAAATCACACAGGTAGGCTAAGAGTTATGCTGAATAGAAAATTAATTGGCAGAATTGCCCAATTTTAGGAACTCGGGTAGGAAGCAGGGGAAGACACAAGCATAACTTTTAAAGGGAGGTGGCTATGGCTAAACGGAATGAACCATTGATTCAGGCCATGAAAGTGGGACTCACTGCTAGAAATTTGGGGGCTTTGCTCACAGGAAACAAAAATGGCACGGAATGGACGTTGGAGTTCAAAGTCCACTCGGGAAAGTTCAAAACAGCAAACAACTCAACTAGCACAAACAAATGTAAACGCAAGTGGAAGGTAGGCTATGGGGGTTCCAAACTCACCTTTGATCCTAACAAGTGAGGAAGGGAGGTTGAAATATGGTTTAATGACCCTAGCAAGATCATCAACACCAAGACAAGAGAAGGTTGGGGATATTACTCACCAAAACCTTGAATTGCAGTGAGAAAGGAATGGACATTGAGAGCACTTCGTGATGTGCCACGGATTAGCACATCTAGAAGCGGAAGCAAACTATTTTCTAATGAGTTTGTTGATTTTGTAGGAAGCTTGTTTTATAAAGGTTTAATCAAGAAGCCAAAGATGAAGGGCATGTTGAGCCCTAGTTGTCAAGTGGGGTTGATGCATTTCATGGGCCAACCACACTTGATGAAGGAAGAGGAGTTCGGGTGGCACATTAAGGTGGCCCCAAATCACCAAAACATGAAGGGGAAAGCATGTTTTCCTTTTGACAACTTTGTGTAATAATTTAGTTAGTTTTATGTAATAATTAGGAGGATAATTAGTAGCTTAAATTTGTGCACATGTAAGGGTACTTAGTGTACCCGTGGCATGGAAGGGTGATCAAAACATTCATGGTGATGAAAACAACATTTCTGGTTTCGGCCCAAGCTGACCTTCGAGGCTTGTGCAGCCGTTTTGACAACCTTCCGAACCTGTTTTGGACAAACGTGCTTCTACAAAAATGTGGCCCACATCTTAAGGTTTCCAGCATGGGGCAGAGCATAAACTTTTGACAACAACTGCCCAGCCAACAATCGCCATTACAGAGGCCTCCAGAAGATGGAGCGGCCCAAGAGCATCCAACCCATGGTGGCTGATCCATAGCCATGTTTAACGGAAAGGAAGGCTGAATTTCATCTTTGTCCTTCATGGGAGCAGCAGCTAGCAGCCCATGGAAGTGCCCATCCATTAGCCCAAAAGATACAAGTGTTCAAGTCCATTTAATTATGGACATTCCATCATTGGTTTGGACCAACCCAAGCCCTTTTTGAGGGAACTTAGGTCCAACCCTAAGTTTCCATTTTTCCCTCCTTTTTAGATATGCTTGGGACGTGGCTTTAGTTGATAGTTCCATGTGGTTGGATTAGGAGGCTTGGTGGGACCCAATTCTCACCTAACTCCTACTCTAGCCACTCATTGGTCCCTAATTTAGGTTTATTTTTTTATTTCTTTTGTGTAATTTGGAGGGAGTATGAAACCCTCTTCCACGTTGAATGAAAGGCAGAAAAGAGATATTGGTAAATTGAAGAAGCTTTGAAGCTCTCAAGCCCTTCCTTTTCTCACGGCATTTGGGAATCTAGGTGAGTAACATCCTTGATTCTTGTTTGTCTTGGTGTTGGTGATTAGCTAGGATCACTAAACCTTATTCCAACCTCCTTCCTCACTTGTTTAGGAACAAAAGCGAGCTTGGAAATCCCATAGCCTTCCTCCATTTGTTGTTTGCATTTGTGTTTTGTCTTTGTTGTTGGTTGCTATTTTTGGTGCTTCCCCGAGTGAATTTGTGCAACAAAAGTCCAATTCGTGCCATTTCTGTTTTCCGTGAACAAAAGTCCCCAACTTTATGGCTGTGAGTTCCTCTTTCATGGCTTGAAATAACTGTTCTTTACGTTTAGCCACGGCCCCTCTCCATCAAGAGTTATGCATGCTTTTTCCACTGCCTTCTACCCGAACTCCTGAAATCAGGCAGTTCTGTCCATAAATTTTCTATCATGCATATCTTCCAATCTACCCATGATTTTTCCCTCAAACCACTTGCAATTTCTTCCCACTTCGTTGACG
>QAOC01036583.1:600000-857884 GCA_003255005.1 Begonia fuchsioides | reverse complement strand
TTCTCGATTAAGGTCCGAGTTCTCAATGACAAAAAGTATAATATATATCAAATAAGAATAATTTTATACCAATCAGCTTACTTGCCACTAGAACTAATTGTATACCTATTATCTAATTTACCACCAGTAGAAATAGGATACTATTGCTTATCAAACAAAATTTCACAAATATTATTGATTACCAGGCGCTCACAAATATACACAAACACAGAGTAGAGCTACGTTTGCACTCAAATTTGACAGAAATGCAACCTTTATGTGCCCAATCTGATTACTAAAGCGTGCACGTGCACACATATATATACACAAACACCGAGTGCAGCTACATTTGCACTCAAATTCTACAAAAATGCAACCTATACATGCTACTAATTTTAGAAAAATGCAACCTAAGAAACCCATCTCTAAGCAAAGAGCTTCTTCTACCCAGATTTAATCTCAAGTATGATTGAAGAAATTTTCACAGAATACAAAAACTTGGTTCTTCCCAAGTTCATCAAATTTGCAGGGGGTAAAGAGACAATGAATCTACTTTGTTTGTTATTTACATGGCATAGTTGAAGAGAACAAAAGAGCTAGGCCAGTAAGTGTAATTACCCGCCAGATACGAATTTCCACCTCTTCGCAACTGACAGAGTATCGACAGAACTCAAAGAACATCTCTATTTTCAATAACCAACTATGTGAATTGCTACAACTATGATATGTAAGCTTTTACCAGTTCAGTGACTTCACAGATATCACCTGTCCTCGGACATACTATTTTTCCGTTATTCTTGGCGGCCATTTCATCAAGTGCCTACAACCAAAACAAACAACTGTTTTTACCGGTCCATAGATATGAAATTCATTAATGGCCAAGAAAAATACCGACCTTAGTGCTATAGACGTGTCCATTGGGCAAAACTAGAGGTGGGTTCTCTGTGTCCATAAGCTCTTTAGTTATGTAGCAAACTAGCTTTGAGTGATGCTGTTTAGAGTAAGGTAAAGGCAAAGCCAGTTTACGAAAATTTGTCTGCGATAGTGGGTCTTCCTTGGTGCAATCATCCTGGTAACAATATCTAAATTTGGTCAAGGAAAAACACATTGTTCACCATGTTTAGACCCAAATGAAGAGATTCCAGCAGACGTGGTAACTGTGTAATGCAAAATGTCAAAACAAAAGGTAATGTCAACATTGGTAACATTGTAGCCAAATATCCATGAGCCTAATTTTTTTTATTGGTTATCATGAAAGTTCTTTAATAATTCAAAAACATAAACGAACCTCCTGAAATTTACAGATTGGATAGATTAAAAATGGTCACCTAAAACCAGTTTTAGAGTTACAAATTTAAAAATGAAATTTCAAATCTGAGATTTGAGAAGGCTATACCTAATTGATGGTGATATGAATATATTGTAATATAAGAGGAACTGTTAATAGTAGTTAAATGTAGATAAGGGAGGTTAATTACTAGTAGGCTATAAAATGGAGTAAAGAGGAGATTGAATGGGGTATCATTGAAGTAGTGATCATTGTGGGAGGTAGAGAGCCTTCAAAGTCTCTCAAGTGTATGTTTTCTTACGTTTTAGTGTGAATCGCAAAAATCTTGGCGCTCGATCTAACCTCCGAAACTTCTGCGGTATTTCTTTTCTCTCTTCTCAATATCAAACTTTTCTTCTCTATTTCCTTCATCGATCTTGTTGTTGCATTGGATTTATCCAAACTGTCGGCCTTCTTCAAAATTTCCAATGACTCACCAGAAACAATTCTTTCGTTGTCGCTGAGAAATTTTCTTCGATCGGACCACACACTTGGTCCGTGGAGTTCTGTCGTTGCTGCTTTCCTCTAGTTGCAAGTAAATTTCCATCACGCTGTTACCCATCTCACTACACAGTAAAGACTGAACATCATCTTCATCTTTCTCTTTGAGATATTTTTTTCTTACTTCTTGCGCTTTATTGGCTGTAAAGAAAACGTTTGCTGGAATTTTTGTTATCGGAATACCTGGAGTTTGTAACTTTTTCTCTGCTGTCTGTTTGGACTCTCGATTGCTATCTAGCGCTTGCAAATTTTCTTCTGTTTGTTGTGTGAATCCCCATGCATCTACCTCTTCTTTTTTTCTGATCAAATCTGGTTAGTCTTCCTTCAGCTAGTTTAGCTAAGTTGATCAAATTTTTTAAACCCGATGGCGTCATGACCTTTACTTCACCTCTTATCTCATGCTTCAGACCATTAAAAAATGCACAGTATGAATTGTATTCTGAAATACCTGTTATTCTGGATTTGATGGCTTTGCTTTGATTCTCTTCTACCGTCCCTTGTTTCAAATGCAGCAATTGATCATACCCCAAACAATGTCTAAAGTTTCCAAATTTCTCAAGCAACCAACGTTTTAAATCCAACCACTTCTGGAATGGTAGACTTGTGTGCTTTTCCATTGGAACCATCATAGTGCAGGTCCTTCAAAACATTGGATGACAGAATGCATATTTTCTTTTTTCTGCAAAACGATTGATTGAAAAATACCTCTCTCGATGGTAATTCCAAGCGTCAATGTCTCCACCTCTGAATAGCTTTGATACCAATGATAGGATCCAAAAGGATCCCATTAACGTATACTAGGAAAACATTGAGGGTTCCCAAAACTTCACACTTGAGAGACTTTGAGGGCTCTCTACCTCCCACTCAGATCCCTATCTCCAATGATATCTCATCCAATCCTCTCTCTACTCTATTGTATAGCTTACTAGTAGTTAACCTCCCTTAACTACAATTAACTACTATTAACTACTCCTCTAATATTACAAGACATTTCTATCAGATGGCTATAATGTGCTACTGCAACCTAATCGATGGTTATGATACCAAGAAATTAGCTTTCAGGTTGGCATTGGGCCACAACCTAATAAAATAACAACGGTAAATAATCAATATATATGGATACGGAGTTTTCAAAGCAGACAAGCCTGCTTGCAGGTAAATATTCAGCAATGGCTCGAGAGTCATTCCATATAATCTGCAGAATTCCTGTTTAAATTGCTCCACCAAGTGATCCCATTGCTTTGGTTCAAATAAAACCTGCAAAGCATAACGAAGAACCAATGATGATCAACCAGTTGAAAACAACTACCCAAAATATACCACTGGATACCAGTCATGGTACATCAGAGCACCCACGAATAGGCCAAGCAGTTCAAATCTAAATGGCCCCTACGGTACTACAACTTTGAGCATCATTATTTCAGCCCAAGAAAGAGTGGGTTTTCATCATAATAACAAAACATTACATCTGTATACTAGTGTACTTAAAATCCTAAACTAACAATTTTTTTTAAAAAAAGGTACGGACAATGCACAGTTATTTACTCTTTTCTTATACTCTTTTTTAGAGTGAAAATGGTAGATTATGATGTCTTTTGTATAGTCTTTAGTAGGGTCGAGTTTTTTTTATAGCTCACCTCCTTCGTAATTTATTCAATAAAGGAAGAAACAGAGAAGAAAGAGATACAAATATCACCTTGTACACAGGACACTCAGTACTACTCTTAAAAGCAAGTGTTGCCATGACTCGCTGTAATTCTTTCATATAGAGAGCTCCCCATGGTGCAAGGTACTTACGGGCATAAGTAATAGCTTGCAAATTGTTTTCAGCACGCACCAACTCTATGAACTCTTGAAGTCTCAGTTGAAACTCGAACTTGCTCTGCAGAAAAAGAAGATTTGTGCTAGTTCACGCCAAAAGAGCTTTGTGATTGTTTGCAGTATACTTTTTGGAAATTCCCATCAAAGTACATCATCTATTACTAGATGTAGGAGTCCCCAGTAACCATTACAACTATTAACCTCGTTATGATTGTGCCTACCTTGGCCTTCTTCAGTCTTGACTTGTTATCAGCACACCATGATAAGGCTGGTGCTATCACCTTGTTCTGAAGTGCATCAATAACCCTTTTGGCTTCTTGGAATACGTCAATATCAACAAGGTCCTACAAATTAAGACAATCCAATCAACTCTTTAAAATAAGAAAATACTGACAAGGCCAATGATTAATAGCTCAACTCACTAAGCTACAATCCTATAAGATGGAATAAACCTGAACAGGTCTCTGAGACGTTTAATATAAAGACATTAGGATGTACATTCAATGTTTGAGACATCAAATTTTAGCTCCACCCCAGTAGCACAAACAAAAAGTCATAAAAAGAGGGCATTTTTCTCATCATAAACAGGAAGTTGATTTTATTTTGGCACGAAATGAATTGTTTAGTTGACTGATATTTAATGAACCGGGAAAATAATGAAACATGTTCTTGTTCTTCAGCGCTCTTGTACTAAACTATAGTTCCTTTAGCAGAAATTATTTAACTCTTTTCGGAAAATTTTGATACACAACAAAATGGTGGATGTTGTGATTATCCAGTAGTTCTTATGGCACACAACCAACAGACCAGATCTTTTATGCAAAAAAAACGAAAAAAAATTCTTCTCATTGAAGGAGACATAAAAATTAAAATACACTTGAAACTCATAATCAGAGACAAGAAATTATATATACCAGTATATTGCAACTTTCCGCTAGCTTCACTGCAGTATCATAATACGACATCCGCAACATGTAGTCCACAAGGATTCTGTTCAGGCGTGTGTTGTTCCATTCGGAAGAGTTCTCAGCATCTACTGATTCTAAATGGGCAATTCGAGTCCGACATCTCTGAGCTTGTATGTCCTCAGTACGACTTCCCTGTTCCAACTTAACAAACAAAACAGTGTAATCCGTAAAAGCGTTCCAGCCTCAGAATTACAGTCGCAGGTGACCAACTTAATCACTAGCCAAATTTATCTACCAAGAAATCACTGAAATAATACAAGACTTTACAATATTCAAAATGCAGTAAATTATAAAACAGTAAGAAAATTATTAAGAATTTCAACGATCACAATCAATCAAACCTCAGCGGTGACTTGTTCTTTCTTGCAAATCCAATAACTCCATCCAACCTCTCCCCTCTCCAGAATACCATAAATAAATCAAAGACAGAAAAAAGAAGGGCCGCGGTACCTTTCTCTTGAGCCCCTGAAATTTACACACGAGCGAATTGAGGTGGAGAACGGCCTCCTCCCTGGACATGTCATCGCGATCGGCAGCTTCAGAAACTCCAGAGATCACAGAAGAAACCTCCTTTTCAACAATTCGATGATGTGCTCGGATCGTTTTCTTGTAGTGCTCGAACGGAACCCTAAGGAACTGGTGCTCCAATTTCAGTGACTCGGTCAGTTGGCTGAGCTTGGAAGCCGAAGGACTAATTGCGGTGGCTGTCGCAACGGCCACGGCGGTTGTTGAATTAGACCCATTAGGGATGGAATCCATTTCCACGGCGAGAAAGAGAGGGAGAAAGAGGATTTCTGGTATGCAGAGATTATTGATTCGCGCGTCGGAGAGGGAAAGAATTTACCGGTGAAATGAGGTGGGGCCTGGGGGTGGTGAGAAATTCAGAACTAGTTTAAAATAATTATACTTCGACCCCGTTTCTTTTATCAAATTCAGAAGAAACCACAATTCAATTATTTATTAAGTACAAGTTAAATACATTTACCGCATAATTATGGAATAAACAATAATCATATACACTAATTATTATTCGAGTCACAAAGTATTTTGATGCGCAGAATAAAACAAAAGAAACATTATTATTTCATTAATCTCTCGAATAATTATCCATTATTTATAACACACCCCTATATTTCTCCACTTGGACTTTTTGATGTTTTAATTTATAATTAAAATAAAATATGTGCATTGATGACGTATGTGCATCTAAATATTATTAATAAGGGAGGAGAGAGAAGAAAGCCCATGCAACTTGCAAGAGCCAGATGGGCCTGCCTCTGCAATTGCTTCCAGATTATTCATTAATGGATCTTTTCAATGGATCTTTTTATTCGCCGAGAGAGCCGAAGAGGAGAGGTTGTTAGATCGAAGGAGGCAACAAAGAGAACCAATCAACGTCCTCTAAATTCTCAGCTCTCGGATCTACCTCTTCGCTTGGACGTTCTGACAGCTTTTTTCTGTCAGAACCTTCCATTTCAATTACGTAAATTTCACTGTTTCGTTTTTTAATCTGTTATGTTCTTTTGGTGGATTGTATTTGACCAAACGGCTGTAGAGGTCTACGAAATCCGCCAGAAGTAGGATCGCAGGTACGTCTGAAGAAGAGAGAATCTATATATTCGCACACCACTGATTTTTCATTTGATTATTCTCGTCAACCATTTTGTGCGTTTTTGGTACACATTTTGGTTCGATCTTGGAAGGAGCGGTGCTTCACCTGTTTGTTTTCATTTTCGCCTTGAGGTCAACCTCAACAAAATTGTTTATATATGCTTTTATAGTTCTTATGGAGATATCTATGGGTTTTCTGTTGATGCTTTGGCTATAGATGACATCCGCAATTTAGTATTCTTTCATTCAATTTTCTTTGCAGTTTCTCCGCCCACCAATCTGGCTAATTAATGTTTCAGAATTAATGTTGCCTGCATCATTCAAGGAGTATTTGATTTCTGCAATCCGTGACTTCTCTTTTGATGCAAAGGAAAAGAAAGAGCAAACATTAAATTGTGAACTTCTTGTTTTAGTCCATTTAATGAATAATTTGATTGCTGGATCATTTGGGTGAGAATATGTAAGGGATGGTATCAGAATCTTTTTTTATGAGGATTGTGTCACCTTGCTGGAGACCTTCAGTTGAAAGCGACGAGTCCGGTGGAGGGGGAGACTCGAACGGGAAAGTTGATGGGTTATTGTGGTACAAAGATTATGGACAACATATGAATGGGGAATTTTCCATGGCTGTAATTCAAGCAAATAACTTACTGGAAGATCATTGCCAACTCGAATCAGGGCCGATAAGCTTCTCTGAATCGGGTCCTCAAGGAACATTTGTTGGTATTTATGATGGTCATGGAGGTCCAGAAGCTGCCCAGTTCGTAAATGATCATCTTTTTAACAATATCAAGAGTATTTTCTTCTTCTTTAATTAATTCGTATCTTTATATTTGGCTCAAAGTTCGTTCATTATCACCCGCTTCAATTTGCAACCTTAATGTTAGTGTATTCATGTGTTTCTGATTGTTCCACACTGCATCAATCAGTGATTATTTGTGGTGAGTTTAATCATTTTTCCTTTGAGTGGTTTCCTCACTTCACAAGCAGCTGAAGCAAAATCTGCGAAAGTGGAAATTATAGATAGTAATAGTTTTATAAATTTATTGTTAAGTAGTGAAGATTGTTTAATTTTTTACTCTCTGCTGAAGTTTCTTTTTTTTTTTCCTTCTGTTAATCTCTTTAGACTACAACATCACTGTTCAAATAACATTTGAGTGGCTTGCTTAAATTGGGTCATTGAAATGAGTCTTAATTTAGGCAACAGTTTGTTTTCTAATGTATAATACAATAAAATGTGTTTCTTTCTTTTTTTGGTAACAAGTTGCTATCTATACTAAGCTTTCTAGGGAAAAAAGAAGATGAAAATTTTCTTTGTGAGTGCAGTCAGACATCAAAAGTTATTTGTAGTGATTAGAAGAAAATGGTTCGAGTAAATTATCTGTGTTCACCTGATAGTTATTTTATTTGAGTCTGCAATTGTTTAGCCAATGGTGATAACGTTACTAACTTGACAGTTGTTTGTGAATCAGAACTCACGTCAGAAAATCAAGGATTATCAGCCGAAGTTATTAACAAGGCATTCTTGGCCACGGATGAAGAATTCATATCTCTTGTGAAAAGTCAATGGGTCAATAAGCCACAGATCGCGTCTGTTGGTTCATGTTGTTTGGTGGCTTTAATATGTGGTGGATTTCTATACATTGCAAATGCAGGAGATTCTCGAGCGGTTTTAGGCAGACTCGTGAAGCCAGTCAAAGAAGTCAAAGCGATACAATTATCAGCAGAGCACAATGCAAGCATGGAATTTGTGAGAGAGGAGTTGCGGTCTTTGCATCCAGATGATCCACAGATTGTTGTTTTAAAGCACAAGGTTTGGCGTGTGAAAGGTTTAATACAGGTTGGTTCTCAAGCCTTTTTATGATGGCTTGTTTATAACGAAATTTTATTTATTTTACTTTTTTCTTGCTTCTTCACTTATTATTTGTAGAAATAACTAAGATATTCTGAGTTTCATGCAAAATAAAAAAATTCAAAATAACTCTAGTCTTGTCTTCTTAAAGGTTTCTAGATCTATTGGTGATGCCTATCTGAAGAAAGCAGAGTTTAATAAGGAGCCTTTGTTGCCTAAGTTTAGATTGTCACAACCATTCCACAAGCCGATTCTTAAAGCTGAGCCCACAATCTCAGTGGAGAAGCTTTTTTCTGAAGATCAGTTCTTGATATTTGCATCAGATGGCTTATGGGAGTATCTAACCAATCAAGAGGCTGTTGACATCGTGCAGAGCTGTCCACGTAGTGTTAGTATTTTTTCGATAACTTCTTTATTTTGCTGTCCTTCCTGGTTTTGTAGTATACTTCTGCTAGGAGACTTCCCTTAGTATCCTTATCATTTCATATTCCTTCATTATGGTTGGTGTGGAAGATGTTTGTAAAAGCATTTCTGAAAACATATTATGGAAAAAATTAAAAAAACGTTTGGTGGAACTTGGAAGTACGTTTTGAATGCTTATTTTGTTAGAGGGAATTTTACAAAACATATATCTCTGGCGGATTTTTAAAGAACAGCTTTCTAAAATAGATTCTAAACTTTTCCAGTTTGAATTTTATGGCTTGGAGCAATCTTTATTTGGATTTAAAATCCTTACATGAAGGCTTTAGAAGGCAGGCTGAAACTACCATTCACCTTCGTTAAAGTTAAAACCATGCAACCAGCGACCTTCCATCAGTTTGATTTAACAATCTGAGAAATGTGGAATAATAATGTGTTTTTTCAAGCTTACAATTTGCGTATCTGAAAATGGTTGATTTTGCTGTTTCAGGGGATTGCAAGGAAATTGGTAAAAACAGCATTGAATGAAGCAGCAAAGAAGAGAGAAATGAGATACTCGGATTTGAAGAAGATCGATAGAGGCGTGAGAAGACACTTTCACGATGATATAACAGTCATTGTGTTGTTCCTCGATTCTCATCTCATCAGCAGGAGCTCATGGCGTGGCCCTCAGCTATCAATCAGGTGGCGAAGTGGGATTTCCGTCTAGTCGTAGCCTCGAGGTTCTGACTTCTGAATAATTTATTGGTTTTCTTTTTCGTATTAATCTGAGATTTTTTCCCCTTTTGAATGGGCTGGTTGAGAACCAGTTGTTGCTTTATAAAAAAGTCCGTACTAATAATCTTATGCATCATAAGTCAAAAGAAGAACTATCCTCGTACATTGTTAAATTGTTAGTTAATACGCCCGAAAGGGGCGATATATATGTAATAAAATCCATTCACAGCCACAGCTATGTTTGAAGGTTAGTCTTGAATTACGCGAGTTGCTTTCAATTAATGATCGATCTTTTGAAAAAAATGCTGAGATTGATGTTTGTATGCTTGTTCATCCTGTCGAAATTTCGGTAGTTTTGACCGAAATGATGGCTGCTACTTCCGTGAAGTCTCAAGAACAGTCATGATAATAAGACTCGAATGAATATGTTCTTGTACCAGTTCTTACATCTCGGATTCCAATACCGAATTCGATGGATGAATAATGTTCGGATCTAAACCCAACAGGCTGCATGGACAGCCCGGACGTGCATGACTTTTGAGTGGTGCTTACTAGCAAAACCACACCCAAATACATAGCCTAATCGGAGAGTTCAGCTCTCTGAATGCAGTCATCGACCTATTGAAAAGATTCTATTTTTTTCCAAGGAACACTTCTTGCTTCTCTGCTCTTTCTTCATCGTAAAAGCAAGCATCCAAGAATAATATATGTTTTCAAAAAAAAAAAAGAAATCAAAGAATAAAATGTTATACTCCCTCACCTCAGGCTCACACACCTCGACTCGATTGTTTGTGAAGAAGTTAAATCACGGTGACTCAGGAAAAGACTTTTACCTGATATCTCAAAGATTTACTCTAACATTAGGAGTAACAACTCATACACTATGATAACGCAGACGTCGAACCTAGGCTCTTGTACTCAACTATCATCTCTGAGTCAACTGAACTATGCATATGCGAAAAAATAAAATCTACTTTCTCAGTAAAGTGGTTGTGAGATAATCGTTATGATTATCCTCCTTAGTTTTCATCTATTAAAATTAAATTATTAGCTTAAAATTGATATGAATGTTTGAAAGTTGAAACCTGAAAATTCAATAGATATAACTTGAAATTAAACTTACAACTATTGAAAAATTAGCCGACGATAGACTAAAAAAGATTATAATTGAATAGGATTGACGAGTGATACAATAAGATAATTTAGAGTTAAAAAAATTTAACTTCAAGGGTATTATATGCAAAATTAGAAGATTTAGAGTATTATTTATTAGAAAAATTAATTAAACATGTATGGTAAATACACCCTACTTTAATAAAATTAATCTTCGATATTAACTTGTACCCGAAAGGCAAAATCTCTTGTCCTCTGGGCTCATAAACTTCGGCCCGACAATTTTTATAAGGGTTAAATCACGGTGACTCAGCAGCCTAGAGATAAGAGATCTTTACTTGATATCTCAAGGAGCTACCTCAACATTGTGGGTAACAACTTCTACATTAGGACAGCGCAAACGTCAAACCTAAACTCTTATATCCAATCTAACATTTCTTAATTAACTGAACTATGTCTGTGCGCGAACAATCTTTGATATTAACTAAAATTATAGGAAGGGTATAATTGACATTGATTTACAAAAAACATCTTTTCCATAAAAGGCCAAAAAAATATCGCCCCAATCATTATTTCGTCGTCCCAACTCTCAATATCAGTGGGACCCCTTTTGCTGACGTGCCCTATCATTAAATGTAAAACTCCGATTTTACTAAAAACTCCCCCACCATAATTATCAAATTCACATTATAAGTATTTTGAGATTAACAAAATAGTCCTTCAACCATCCCTTAATTAATTGAAGATTAATAATTAATTTATAAGTTAATTGAGAATTTCAGAGAAATGGATACATGGCTTTGAACTCCGTGCTACGTTATAAGCACGCACCTCTCGGCTCCCGGAAAGAACGTGTCGCTAATCTCGCCGCCCTCTCTCTCTCTCTCTCTCTCCTCTCTCTCTCCGCTCCAGTCCATGCTTAATCACACTCTCTCGCGCAATTTTCTCGGCAGTAATGGAGCGAAATTGAGAATTCCGTAGCAGAAAATCAAGCGGACTACTAGATCTTCATCACCTGTTCAACCGCGAAGCATCTCTGATTCAATCTTCGTCAATGGAGGCGGTTTCCAAAACCATAAACCCTTCAGTAGCATTCGATCACAAGAGGTATGCTTCTTTTTTATGCTCCATTCCTCTCCTTTCTCCACGTGGTTGAATTTTACGCTTTTCCTCCTTCATTTTGCGCCGATTCCCGCATTCCGTCTCTCTGATCTGAGGTTTCGGCTCGCATTTCGTTTCTGTGGATTGACATAAAATTAGATTTCGCCCTCGGCGTCTTTGATCAAGCGGATCGAATTAGTTTCTTGACGATTTCGATGTACTAGAGCTCGATTTGGTTTCTTTGGCTTTGAATATTAGGAAATATTCTCGTCATTCCAATTGAGCGCTGTGCCTCTGATTCGGAGTGAGGCTGTTCGTGCTAGGATAAGCGTTTGTTTTCTTTTACTAAGTAGAACTCGTACTAACGTAGGCCTAGCGCCATGGACAGTATAAAAGAGTTCAGAAATGTTGTTCTCTAGTTTGAGTAGGCACTCATCGGAGGCCGATTGCAGGTAGTTAAGACTGGAAATACAATTTGAAGTTCACGTACTGTAGATTTTGGTAAAAATATATTGCGTTTCCTCGAGATATGAATTTTCACAACTCTACGATAATATTTGACATTTTCTGTATTTATCTTCTTTCATCTGGCGCCAGTAGGGATGCATATGGGTTTGCTGTGAGACCTCAACATGTACAGAGATATCGAGAATACGCCAATATATACAAGGTTTCATTCTTCATATACCTTAAACAATCCAAAGCGTGCTTACATTTCTTCCAAAAAAAACTAAAACCAGAAATCATTCAGCTGTGTTGGAAATTAACAAATTCGAAGCTTTGGATTCCATAATTAATCTTATGTCACTTCCTGTAGACATTGTTTGGGAAACCAATGTTTGACAGAAAGTTTGGTACAAAAGTAGTTTGTTCTAATATTTCAATAGAAGGATTAGTCTACGTATAATTTAAATTCATGTAATTTTAGGAGGAAGAGGAAGAAAGATCCGATAGGTGGAATCTGTTTTTGGAACAACAGCTAGAATCTTCCGTGTTGCTTGTAAATGGGTCATTAGTTGAAGAAGATAAAAAGGTGCGTGACAGTGAAGCTTCTGAGCAAAAAACAGAGGATAGGACAGAAAAAGATGTTGAAGGAGAAGAACTAAGCATCGTGAATTCTCATTCTCTTGATTTGATTCCAAATGGGGTGAAAAAAGAGAACGTGCCTGCAAATAAGGCTGAAAAATCGCACAAGATACAGATATGGGCAAATATCAGACCATCTCTTCATTCAATTGAAGAGATGATGAGTGGTCGAGTAAGGAAAAAGAAAGGTTTATCAAGAAATGAACATGAGGATGGAACGAGGAAGCTCCTTCCATCTATTGAAGAAGCTAGATCTCCAAAAGGGACGTCTGAGGAAGATTCTGAAGATGAATTTTATGATGTTGAAAGGTCGGATCCAATTCAAGATACACCTTCAGGTGAAAATGCGAGCGGCCATGTGATTGGTTCTACCGGTGTTGTTTCATCTTCTGAGTCTTTATCTCCATGGAAGGAGGAGTTGGATGTTCTTGTTCGAGGAGGAGTACCTATGGCTCTCAGGGGCGAGGTAAATAATTCTGTTAGGGGTCTCATTTTTTGAATATCAGTCATTTCTAAATGGGCTTCATTGTAGTTTTCTTTCTTTCTTTCTTTTTGCAAAAAAAAACTCAGCTTTGGCAGGCCTTTGTGGGAGTGAGGGCACGACGGGTGGAAACGTATTATGAGGAGTTGCTTGCTCCAGAAACAAATTCTGGAAATAACACTGAATGGCATGGTACTCATTTAGATAAAGACACAAAGGGTCCTGTTACTGATTCTGTTTGTGCACCTGAGAAATGGAAGGGCCAAATTGAGAAGGTTGCTGCCAATTTTCCTTTCAGGCACTTTTGGAAGTGCCATTACTTATCAGTGTATGAATCCATTTTGTTGTTTTAATATACAGGATTTACCCCGTACATTTCCAGGCCATCCTGCTCTGGATGAAGGTGGTAGAAATGCACTGAGAAGGTTACTGACTGCATATGCACGACACAATCCTTCCGTTGGGTACTGCCAGGTACGTCGTTTGGAAATAGGCTTACACATTATTGTCCCTTTTAGAGTGGCATTTTTTGTGATGAACATTATCAGCACTACTTTGTCACTCCTGTGACATTTTTTTGAGTTAATTTTGGTCTTTTCCCAAAGTCAAGAAAGCGAGATTGATTTTTTGTTTTCAGTTATATGAAGTATCACTTGGAAGGATGTAGATTACAAGAAATTGCACGTCTTTAATAGTTTACCACTAATGCAGGCAATGAATTTCTTTGCTGCATTACTACTGCTCCTCATGCCTGAAGAAAATGCCTTTTGGTAAAGCTCTCCTTTTTTGTGTAACATGTGGACAACCATTTTCAGGCACCAGTTTATTTTTAAAATCAGTAAACTAAGGGATCTTACAAGAAGCTGCATGGCATCTCTAATGCAGCCTGTCTGGCATCTAGCATGCAGCCTGTCTGGCATCTAGCATGCGGCAGATAAACTTGATTTACAGTTTTTCTGAACACAACTTAATGGACTTATACTTTACATTACTTTTTTCCTCTTATCATTTAGGACCTTATTGGGCATAATTGATGACTACTTTGATGGATATTATTCTGAGGAAATGATCGAGTCCCAGGTAAAGTTTGCTGTCTCTTTTGATTTGACTTTGATTTCATTTGTTTCTTCAACTGAGAAAACTACTTGAATAATTTTGCTTTTTGGAAGTTAAATTTTTTCCAATGACTTGCTTCTCTTTTTCAGGTAGATCAACTTGTTTTCGAGGAATTGGTTCGTGAAAGATTTCCAAAATTGGGTTTGTTTCTACAATGAATGTTTTTCTATACTGTCACACGTACATCTAACAAGTTTGCCTTATTCTCAATTTTTACCTTTGGTGCAGTCAATCATCTTGATTACTTGGGGGTGCAGGTCGCATGGGTTAGTGGACCATGGTTCCTATCCATATTTATGAATATGTTACCTTGGGAAAGTGGTCAGGTTTTATAATGTATCTTTATTTCATTAATTTTATTCCATCTCGTTTGATGATGCATTCTTGTACGTAACTTTTCCAAAATTTAATCACTGCATCATATACATGGCATTTTTTACGAAGGCTGATTCTACATTTTTTTGCTTCAGTTCTCCGTGTCTGGGATGTTCTTCTTTTCGAAGGAAATCGTGTCATGCTACTCAGAACAGCCCTTGCACTGATGGAACTCTATGGTGATGGATGTAGTCTATTTTCTTATGCATAAATATCAATGTGCACACGCACACACACTCACACTCTTTATTTTCATGTTCTATGAAACTTAATTTTCTCAGCTTTGAGTAGGACCTGCCTTGGTTACTACAAAGGATGCTGGGGATGCAGTGACTTTGCTACAGTCATTGGCTGGTTCAACATTCGATAGCAGTCAACTTGTTCTGACCGCGAGTATGGGCTATCAAAATGTAAATGAAGCTAGATTACGAGAGTTAAGAAATAAGCACAGACCAGCTGTATCTTTTTCCATTGAGGAAAGGTCGAAGGGACTTCGAGCATGGAAGGACTCTCAGGGTTTGGCTTCTAAACTGTATAGTTTTAAGCATGACTCCAAATCGATGATGATAGATATCAAAGACAAACAAACAGAAGGTGGTCTCTCTCGTTCAGAGTCTGGATCCACTAATGTAGATGAAATCCTTGTTTCATTGACTGAAGACGTAGAGATAGATTCAATGAAAGATCTTCAAGACCAGGTTTTTATGGATGTTTCTTTCACTCTCTCTTACTTGTTTTGATAGGAATATGATTGTACGTCTAACTTAGGTTTTCTAAAGTGTGGATTTAGAACCATCAAAGATCCCTTTTTAAACATTTTTGTGGATTTTGTTTCATGAGATAACAATTATAATGATTTTTGGGTGATAGTTTATGATTTTTGATGAAATACACATAAGAAGATGAAACTACTTTCGATATTTAAAATTCTAGCTATTTTTCGATCTGTTTGTCTCATCAAAATGAACTTACTTTTGTAGATAAAACTCTGAATAATGATTCATGGGATATGGTTAATTTTGTTAATACTAAAAAGTTATAATTTTCTTTAAATAATTTTTTTAATATGGTTCGTTTTTACTAGAAAGGAACTCTTTTTCATTAGATGTTTCTTGTTTGTTGGAGTTGTATTCTTCTGACTTCTTGGAACTTTTTGCTTTTTATATGAAACCTCTTATAAAAAAAGCCAACAGCTACAGAAGTAGCGACTTTCTTTTTCTTGTTGTGACAGAAACAAAGATTATTTTTCCAAGATTTATAGATTGGGGGACCATATAGTCTGTTTTGGTATTATGTTTATCCATGTCAAAGAAACTTTTATAAGAAAGGGTAACTACTCGTTCTATAAAGGTTTAGTAAATTTTTCCTGAGCAGTGCATTTCAAGTGAAAGAAGAATGCATTATTAGCTCTGCATGCAATAGTCTCCTAAGTAATCGCTGATTTCAAACCATGGGTTTAGTAACTTATTAAAAAACTATATGGAAATTAATTGGTTAAATATGTGCAGGTGGTGTGGTTGAAGGTTGAACTATGCAAGTTGCTCGAGGAAAAGAGATCTGATGTACTAAGGTAGGTATATATTGCCTATTTTAATAGTCTCTGACTTGTAATAACTGTTGTCGCCATTTTATCTCTTTATTTTTCTTTTTTAGGTTCATTGCATATTTGTCATATAGGAAAAAAACGAATTACTTATTCATCATTAAAAGTGGAGAGTATTTTAGTTGTTGGTCTCTCTATTATGGAATTCTATTTGGTCTTGACACCGTGAATAAGATGACTAGTTATTATGCCAGTATGAAAAGGCAAAGATGTTACATGTGTTTATAAGAATTCAACCTCATTCACAATTACATTTGGGTTTTTTCCCAGATCTGAGGAGTTGGAAACTGCTTTAATGGAGATGGTCAAGCAGGATAATCGACGGCAGTTGAGCGCCAGGGTATATCAAACTATCTTGTGAATCTGTGTGCTTTGAGCATCTTGTTTGTTTCTGCCTTTTGGTAGTCAACTTGGTGTTATGAATATGTGAATTTTGTTTATGGTTAATCCAGATTGACCTGCCCGTTTGTTTTCTTTGAGTTTGTTCATGTTTTTGAGTATGTTAGCATGCTTGTGCGATGCGACTGCCATAATTCTAGTACCTCTAGTACTTTTAAGTTCATGGTCTTTGACCAGTTAATTTAATATTAGTAACTTCATATTGCTGTGTAAATATCTTGGATGGGTTGTTGTGAAGGTAGTCTTATTTGAGCAGTTGTGTAGTAGCATTAATCTAGTTGTTAGCATGTAATGGAGTTCATACACTGTTTTATTGGGATTGGAATATTAGTGTTATCTACTCAATGTTACTAAACCCACGGTTGAGGATAACACAAGAGTCTCTGTTTTTTCAAGGTTGAGCAATTACAGCAAGAGGTGGGTGAACTTCAGCGAGCTCTCTCCGATAAACAGGAACAAGAACATGTCATGCTGCAGGTTTTTGTTTTTTCCCCTCTTTTCTTCATTTCAATGTAATGGGATCATATCTCTTGCTATATGAGTAGCTCAACAAAACTTTGATTTTTTAGGTTCTAATGCGGGTTGAGCAAGAGCAAAGAGTGACAGAAGATGCTCGACGATTTGCTGAGCAAGATGCCGAAGCACAAAGATATGCAGCTCAAGTGCTTCAGGTTCTCATATGATCTTCTCTTCTTTTGTTTTATTCTTTTTAATTGATTCCTGACATGAGATCTAGTTGGCTCATTTTATAGATTAGTCACTGGTGTCAATTTTCTCCAAATTGTAAATTTAAAAAAAATGTCATAACTAAATGGTTCGTGAAATGCAGGAGATAAATTTAGTACTCTAGTTTAATGGTCTTGATTCAATCAAGCTTTCATTTTATCGCATATGTAAATGGCGAAATCATAGCATATCTATAGACAAGATATTTATAACTCTTCAATTTATGCAGCAAAAATATGAAGAGTCTACGGCTGCACTTGCTCAAATGGAGAAGAGGGTGGTAATGGCAGAATCAATGTTGGAAGCTACATTGCAGTATCAATCAGGACAGCAAAAAACTCAACCTTCTCCAAGGTTAGTATGCAATTTCCTTGACATCTGTCATTTTTCGCATTTCCTTTCCGAATGGTGCAAATAAAACTTAAGATTATTACCTAATAAAAAAACAGGCTATTATATTTTTTTTCTTGCCAACTTCTATCGAGGGTGGAGTGAACTCCTAGTCTAGGAGGGGTTGGGATGCTATTGTTTTGGTCAAATAGAGGGCTAATCAAAGGTAAAAAGGAAATCAACAGCACACTCTCAACATATATACAGATGAAGAGTTACAATAAAAAGAATTAACCTGAAAAAATATTAAACCATGAGATTTGTTTACAGATCTTCACAACCAGATTCCCCTTCACTACGGAACAGTCAAGAACACCAACCAGATTTGCCTGGAAGAAAGAGTAATTTGCTCGGTCGACCATTTGGATTTGGTTGGCGTGACAGAAGTAAGGTTAGTACAATGATTGCTCTTGGACATGGAAATGATTGTCCTTCTTCCACGTATGGAAATTACTCCTCCCATTGCATTCAATGAATTTCACCTATCCGTCCCGACATATTGTCAACCCTACTATAGCTGCTACTTTGTTAAGCTTATGGATTCTATTACTTATTCATATATATCCTTGGGAATAGAACATGGCAACTGTACGTATGATGATATGATTTGTTGGCCATATTGTCGAAAAAATCTGTTTTTTTTTTCACCCTGCAGTGTGAAATATAGACATGCAATACTATGATCATCACAAGCCTGGTAGTTATGAATGCATGTTATGTTTATACTTTGGATTAAATCCAATTGTACTTTCTTTTTAAGTGCTTTAATTACTTATGAACATTAGTCACACGTTCGTGGAATTTAACAGAGCAAATCTGCCTCTGCCGATGATTCAAATGACGGAAAAAGTACCACCACCGATGGTTCGAGTGACGGAAAGCCCATTGAGGATGGACTGAATGCTTCGATTTCTCAATAGAAAGAGACTGATGGCATAAAGAGTAAGAAATTTTACTGCTAAAGATCCGAGCATGTTGTGTTGTTTAAAGTCGCTGTATTTATATTGGTTTAGAAGGCTATAGCTTTACTTCTTGGTCTATTGTTTTTCATTGGATTACTTTTCAAATTTTTGACGATTCATTTTTCTTTGGATGTGTAAGCAATAATAGATTAGGGAACCGAGAAATTTGAGTTCAGCCAAGTGTATAATGTGTTTCGTCTTCTCTCTCTACTCTCTGGTATGCATTTCTCTCTCTCCCTCTCTCTCTCATCCCCCATAGAAAGATAGTAAAGGGCTTGCTCTGTTTTTGCCAGTTTCTTTTTTAGAGTAGACAAAAATAATGAAATGATGCGTGTTTTCAGATTATGGAATCTTTGAAATGCATTTCTTTGTTCCCATGCTGCATTCAAATTCAAAATATTGTTTTTTTAAATGTTTTTATTAGTTTAAAGAATAGTATTATTATTATTATTATTATTTATTTCAAGTATTTAAATTATTTAATGTTTCTAGAAATATTGATGTTTGATGAGGGGTCTAGACTCCTATCTACCCCATTTCAAATTCTAAACAAATGGTTAGAGGCCAAAAAAACTCGCCCTGAATACACCCAAATTGACATTTGGCACCAGCTGGCATCTATCTATTTTCCTACCCCCCAAAAATGCTTACCCTATTATTTTCATTTGTGGCTCTTTTTTAATTGCAACCCATAACAGAATTATTTACAGAAATAAAAATGTCAATTATTTTAAAAACCAATAAATAAAAAAACATGACGGCCCCACCGAGCCTTGTAGGTGGCAGCTGACACGTACCCAATACTCCTTTCCCTTAAACCAGGATGCGGGATAGTCAACTAAATCGGTAATAAGGTTTTAATAAAAAAATAAAAGTAATTGACATTAATTGTTTCAGAATAATTAATTCGATTCGATATTTCCACTTTTGCTTTGAGCTCGTCTTCTTCCACCGATTGACAGATTTACCCATCAAACGCTGCTCTGCCTTTGCAAGATATGAAGGCTAGAACTATAATTTCGTCCAGAGTGCTGCCCTACACACTGAAAGAATTTTGGAGGCAAGAGTTGTATTTGCATTGGAGACCTTCTTTTTATCCATATTGTAACTGTTGCTGGATTCACCAATCATTATCAATGTTTCGTCTTTTCATTGAAAAAATCGTATTTTTTAGTTTCATAAATAGACATTAAAATGAATAGAAATTCCATAAACTTACTTTCAGACTATATTAATTATATTCTCTTATATTTCATAATTTGTGACAAATTTAGATGCTTTTGAAAAGAGGGGCTTGTGTAGTTATAGTGAAGTACAAGGACTTCATTGTAAAAAGGCAAAGGAAAAAACAGATGCCATTGCGACAAAGGTTCAATCTCTCTCTTTACGTTCTTCAGTTCTGCACTCAGAGCCAGAGTGAGAGCATATAGCGATGAGTTGGTTCCTCTGCTCAGGAAATTCGAAGAAGAACGGAAAAAAGAAGCCAAAAGATCAGCTCTCTTCTACTTCAGGTATCTCTAATAACAATTTCAATGAAATTTGTTAAGTCACTTAGGTACTACTGTTTGTTTTTCTTTTGGCACCCTGTTCAAAACTTCCTAGCTGATTTTTTTCTCCAGTTGTATAGCTTCAGTTTTCGTGCAAATTGATGGAACATATTCTAGGCTGAAATATTTACAATTTTTTTCTCTTCCGGTCTTGCTTTTAGCCTTGTAATGTCCAGATGATCTGTTATAAATCTAATCACGATACGAGAATTAAATCCCATCAGTACTGGATTCAATAAGCTAATGTGTTCTGTATATCTTTAATTTTTTTGAAAGCATTCGATGTTAAGCTGTATTACAGTAACTGTGTTTCGTTGAATTGGCAATCATTCTGCTGCTTCCCCATGTCGTTAATAAACTTATATTGATGATGCTCAAGCTTACAATATCCCAGCAATGATTTTCTTTTTTTGAAGCAAGAATTTTATCATATTTTGTCTTGGTGGTTTGAGAAAAAAAAATACTTGATCATTATTTATTATTCTGGTGAACATTTACTCCAAACAATTGTCTATACCCACGCTTTTTATAACGCATCTCCTTTCTTTTCTCTTTTTAGGTAAGTTTTCAGTGAACACTTCATTTAATGTGAAGGAGGGCCCAAAAGATGGAGGATCTGATTATATTTCAGCACAAACATTTACATTTCGAGAATTGGCTGCTGCAACGAGGAACTTCCGAGCAGATTGTCTTTTGGGTGAAGGCGGTTTTGGTCGGGTATATAAAGGACGGCTGGAAAGTATAAATCAGGTTGGTGAAGTTATAAGTTGAAACACTACTGTTTAGCTAGTGAGAACATCAGAAATTTTAGGATCCCTATCAATAAGCACCTAAAGTAGATGTTCATCAAAGCATTAATTTATGGACATTAAGCGACGAGTCTGCAATCTCTGTCTCTTTCGTTAAAATATATTGCAAATTTACTGCTTGTACAGTGTTATAATAGGTGAGTATACTTGAAATAAAAACATGAAGGGCATAGACACTTCATTAACATATCAAGAAACATTTATGGTAAGACTGAGATATTATTAGTGCAGAACGGTGTTAAGCTAGAAAATACTAATAGCCAAAAGAAACATTAGGGGACCTCTTTATTGGTTCTGGATCAATTGCCATCTTTTTCTTTGTCTTTCTCTTTAGCGACTTTACTTTTACTGCTGATTTTGCTTCAATTAGGCTGTTGCCATCAAGCAACTTGATCGAAATGGGCTGCAAGGGAACAGGGAATTCCTTGTTGAAGTACTGATGTTGAGCCTACTCCATCACCAAAATCTTGTTAACCTAATTGGTTATTGTGCTGATGGGGATCAAAGACTTTTGGTGTATGAATACATGCCATTGGGATCTTTGGAAGACCATCTACATGGTTTGATTCTGAAATAACTTAATAATAATTTTTTTTATGTTTTAGAGCTATTGCGCATTTTTGTAATTTTTCATAAAAAGAAAGATCTCAATGTTCCAGTTTTGTTCAAAACAATTCAATTATCAACACACTTCGAGTTAGAAACATCTCTTAAATATACCGATATTATATACAAAGACTATGTTGCAATACATATTTTTATATGTTTCATGCCATAAAATATCCTGCTGGTATTATTGTCTTTGACATCATGTTTTGATTGAGATCGTCTATTATAATTAAATTGCAGATATTCCACCCGATAAAAAAAGACTAGACTGGATTACACGAATGAGGATAGCAGCAGGCGCTGCAAAGGGCTTGGAGTATCTACATGACAAAGCCAATCCTCCTGTTATATATCGTGATCTGAAATGTTCTAACATTTTGCTTGGAGAAAGCTATCATCCCAAGCTATCTGATTTTGGCCTTGCAAAACTGGGTCCAGTAGGAGATAAAACTCATGTGTCCACCAGAGTGATGGGAACTTATGGATATTGTGCACCAGAATATGCAATGACTGGTCAACTTACCTTAAAATCAGATGTTTATAGCTTTGGAGTTGTTCTTCTTGAAATAATCACGGGCAGAAAAGCAATTGACAATTTAAGAGCTGCTGGAGAGCACAATTTGGTCGCTTGGGTAAGCAAGTCGAGTCTTCCTTATGCATTTTACTTTTTGAAGCTGATGTCACAAAATGGAGCCAACCCACCAATTTTTCCATTAAATGTTCGAATAAACTTGCAAAATTCATTAAAAACGTGCTTACGCATAAATTTTACTTGTAGTGATTCTTCCTTTGTATCTAACTCTAAGAGTTTCGTAAAGATGGTTCATGATGGGAACAGCACATGGTGTGGTCTATCAAAATTTCTATTTGTCTATTCAATACAAGACTGTAAAAATGGCATCTTGTAAAGTCACTTTCCCGTTGGCATCTATGTAGAAAAGATACCCTGTTGGATATAATTTAGGATTTAGATAGGATAGAATCCGTTATGTTCTGGGGTTTCCATATGCTTATAATTGCTGTTATAATGGAAATTCAGAAGTTTTTTTTTATTGAAAAAGAGTTAATACTGGTTAGTACTATGTATCAATTAGGATTTAGTACAGAAGTGTTTCAATGATACTGATTATGTTGAACTTAACTTAAGATTTTGAGTTCTCTCTCGCCCTTTTATTGATTCCTCTTCAAGTCTTGAATCTCATGTTGATGATACTTTCCGATCTATTTCCTATACTTATCTCAATTTTCATAATGATTCTCAACTATTGTTTGTGTTGGTATCATCCTGTCGCATGAAACTCTCGAGAAGTCAAAATAATTAACGAAAATCAAATTAACGATTTACTGTCCTTTCTTTGCAGGCCCGGCCCTTGTTTAAAGATCGAAGGAAGTTTTCACAGATGTCTGATCCATTACTTCAAGGACAATACCCAGTTAGGGGATTATATCAAGCTCTTGCAGTTGCTGCGATGTGCGTGCAAGAACAACCAAGCATGCGACCTTTAATTGCAGACGTTGTCACTGCTCTTTCATATCTCGCTTCTCAGAAATACGATCCAGACACCCAGCCGGCCCCGAATTCAGGAACAGGCTCGTCCACCCGCGTTCTAGACGAGAATTGTAATCCAAGGACATATTTGTATTGATCAACTCTTCAATGATGTGTGGTTCATCTAACAGTTCAAGTGGCCGTCCAAATTATGTTTGGAACTTCTCACAGGCTGCCGAATTACCGAGCAAACAAAGATGACGGGACAATCGAGTGGACTGAACATTCCGATCTAAGAAGACATGGAGGTAAGTCTAGTTCATTGGCTACAGCTCTGATTGGAGATTGTTTTGATTAAGGTTTTTGGTTGGAAAATTTCGGGTGGATGCTCCATTAATGGTGTCTACTAAGTTAACTTTGTGTACTTAATTATTTTCACACCTCTGAACATTGAACAAGATTATTCTTTTACCCTAAATTGAGGTTGTCTTTTGTATTTGTAATTTGTATAGAATAATGATGTCTGTTTCAAAATATTTACCTCCTTATTTAGCAATTATATTTTTGTGTCCTTATTTTCAGGATTACCCTCGACAATGGTTAATACAACCAAAAATCATGTTAAATTTAACTTTAAATTTCAAGGTAGATTACTCGACGTTGCATGTGCGATTAAATTCTGTGTGTGGGGCAATGACACGTAGCGAGGCCTCTATTATGCGGTCCAGTCCAGTTTGGGCCATCCGAACCGGTTCAATTTAAAAAATAAATACATTTAATAATTAAAATATTCTGAATTTTAAAAAAATAAGTTGTAACCTGAACTTAGAAACCAATAAAAAAAAACCTAATCACCCATCAGTAGGGGTGGGCGGATCCGATCTACATCCGACGATCTGATCCGATCGGATTCGGTCGGATCGGATCCAGTATTCGGTACAATAATACCTTATTTGATCCGACTTTCGGATCGGTATCGGATCGGATTGGCTATCGGATTCGAAGCCAATCCGATCCAATCCGAACGTCGGATTCTCCGATTCTGATTAAATATCCTCAAATTTCAATTGGGGTTTCACTTTCAACTTCCAAGCTCTCTATCGATTTTGTGCAATCCCGTCCCCGCATTCGCGACGAACAACCTCGTCAGACGAAATCCAAAGACGAACAACCGGACGTACAACCGCCGACTAACTCCGACTCCGAGCACCGTCGATGACTAATCCCGAAGAACAGACGGTCCACCCCCTCTCTCTGAAAAATGCTCGAAAATTTGGATGCATTGGATCGAGATTTATTGACGGATCCGATCCGATAAATTTAAATAAATTCGGATCGAATCGGATTCAGATGAAGTTCTGGAGCCAATTCGATCGGATCAAAAACTCCAATATGACGCCCATCCCTACCCATCAGTGTTTTTATGGTTTACAAAATTGAAGAGTTTTTTATTTATTTTTTTTTTAAGTTGAATTTTTTTTAATATTTTAACCATAATAAATGTTGTAGCAGAGTAGATGCCCTAACTCTTCTACAGCAGAAGCTCTGGAGATGGACCTGCGACATCTGAATTTGGTGGACGAAGCCTTGGGTCTCGATCCCCAATCTCATTCCTGGCCTCTCAGTGGCCGACTCCTCCTCGTTGAGGACTGTGTCCAAACCAGCGGAGCTTTTGTCCTCCATCATCTTCTTAAGCGTGCGCTATCCCCTTTTCGCTCCTCCAGTGCCGTCATTTTTGTCGCCTTTTCGCAACCTTTCTCTCATTATGATCGCGTTCTCAGAAAGCTCGTAATGCGTTTTTCCTTCTTTTCATGTTCATGTTGTTCAGTCTGAAGCAATTTTAGAGATTTGTTAATTGACTTTGGGGACTTGTAATTCCTCTGTATTTTGTTGGTTTCATTTACTAACTAATCATGTGTTATTGAGGGATTAGCTACTTAGTTTCCTGCATTCTTTTCCGTTCTTCCTGTTTTGTTATTCGAAGTTTTCTTGTACCTTTTGAAAGGTAATGCTTTTTTTAAATATTTTGAACTTTATCTGCCTAACTCAAGTCTTTCGGTCGATTGATTGATATGATGGCGTGTTTCATCCACTCTCCTGAGCAATTTAGGGTGTTGCAATTACTAATTGGCTTTAGACTTGTCTTAGTGGTTCAGGCTTTCTAATCACTTATTTTTAAATTACAATCTCTATTTTCTTTTTTGTCAGGGTTGCAACTTAGTTGCTCATAGAGAAGAGGGTAGATTCATTTTCTTTGACATGCTTGTGCTGGAATGTCCAGGTGAGAGAATCAGGTATTTTTGTCCTGCGGAAGTTTTACTCATTCACTGAATACCTTTTAGTCACAAACGTTAACTACTAACTGCTAAGCTGTTTCCAGAATGCCAAAATTAAGTTCTATGACTGATGTAATTATGCTCTCGAGAACTTTTTTTCATTTTATTTCTTTTGTTTCTTTGCGTGTGAAGTATGAAATTCTTCTCCAAATACAGTGTGATATTTTGAGGGAACAGTTGTTAAATATAGTTTTGTTTCATATCAGGAGCATTTTGAAGATCATTTTCTCCCTTTTGTGAACAGATGATAGCAGTGAGAAAACCAGTAAAAGTGCACTTCTTGGTCTGTTTTCCAGTATTCATAAAGCAATGACTGCGGCTATTCAAAACAACAAAAACTCGGTCACCATTGTAATTGACGATGTTTCCCTCATGGAGGTTTTTGCCAAGGGCTCAGTGAATTCTGTCATTGACTTTCTTCACTACTGCCACACGTTAACATCAGAATATGTAAATTGTTTAGCTTGTTCTTTCCTCTCTCCTACTACTTTGAATGGTTCATTTTCTCTCTCCCACCTTTTCAGCTATTTTGGTTGTGTCATTTGCTTCAATTTCCTCAGGGCTGTTCGTTAATTACTCTCATTCACGAGGATATCTACGTGAGTACTGAGAAGCCCTCCCTGGTTTTGGAGATGGAATACAATGCAGACATGTGGATAAGGGCTGAACCTTTGACGACTGGTTTGGCAACAGATGTGCATGGACAGGTAGTGATCTTCCTTGATGGGATCCATTTATGCTCTTTAGAAACTATTTGAGGTCCCATTGTTGGACTGTATTACGAAATGGTAACACTAAAATTTTCATAGGCACATAAAGAGTCTAGGATGTATTAGCTTGGTGAGGTAGGGTAAGTAACATAAAAACCAACATGCCTGCTCCATGTTTGGGTACCAGGCGACATGGTATTTTGATAATTAATTGGGCTGAGGACATAGAAGGGAATTAAACATGGTCTCTTATTACGACTTGTCCTAAAGTTGCCATTTTTTCCCTTACTGTAGTTAACAATACACGACAAGGAAGTTGGTCGAGTCCAAGGAAGCTTAAGAGATAAGCCGTCAAGGTTTCACTTCAAGATCAAGGAAAACAGTGTTGAATACTTTTATCCTGGAAGCAGAACTTAAGTAGACTGCAATCTATTAGGTTTATTTCATTTTGATGGGACTAACTGGATAATTCAGCTCATCTTTTTGTATGGAAGTTCATTGAACTTGATCTTGATATTATAATATATTTGTTTTTGGGTAAGTAATTGACCTGATTGGTGGACATGCCTGCAACTCATCAAAGATTCAATTAACAAGTCTTTTCTGTCTAGCTTTCACAGAGCCATAGCCATCATTTGGAAAAGCAATCTCATCGACTCTTTGGTACCCAATGTAGGTATGAACTTTTACATGCTCATGCAACTCATTTCCTCTGCTTCTTTTTCTTAGTTCTTATCGTCTGGGCAGTGATTTGGAGTAATCAATTATCAATTCATTTCTTCATTGATTTCCTCAGCTTCTTTTTCTTAGTTCTTATCGTCTGGGCAGTGATTTGGAGTAATCAATTATGAATTCATTTCTTCATTGTATGCTTTGAAAAAAAACATGATCTTTACATAAATCTGGCAATGTAGAAATGACCAATTACTTGTTTCTTCTTCTCAGCCATAGTACATCGGAATTCCAAAGCTCAAATTCACCAAAATGAAGAACAGAATAAAATCCATGGCTAAAAGGGAAGACTTACGCACCCCCTACATTGGCCTGCTCCTCCAACTTCTTTACGTAAGCTTTCAAAACCATCACCACCTCCCTCGCCGGAGCTTGTATAGTTCCGACCACGCCCGAAGCAGGACTCTTCAACGAACCCAGCAATGTAGCATAAATCTCAGCTCTTGACGGCATCGTCTCTAGCTCTTTGAAATCACTCGGCCCGTAAAATTTGCCTTCGAAAACAGCTCCGGTGAAATCGTTGTCTTCGAACTTTTTCTCCTTCTGGAAATCCCGATAGGGCTTGATAGCCACTGGAATTTCCTCCGAGTGGACGAAAAGCCAAGCGTTCATGCCTTTCATGCAAGGCTTCAAGGCCTCCCACGGAGTTCCTTCGATTGCTTTGTAAACTAGGGTATTTTTGGCGACAATAAGCGCCGTCGTTTCAGGAAGAGATCGACGAAGCTCTTGAAATTGCTTCACGGTGAATCCTTTGTACTTAATTCCGGCCAAGAGATAACAGTTTTCGAGCTGCTTTTGAACTGTTTCTACTGTTTCTTCTTTCTTGGTGCGAGAAATGGCCGCCGTGAGCTTGAGAGGACAGTAACGGGGGTAGTTGGGAGCTGGCTTGGCGAAATGGTTGAGATAAAACGGGTTCCTGGATCGGGTCAGGGTTAGCAAGTGAGATGATGGAGGGGTTTTGGAGGAAGGACCAGTGAGAAGAGTAGCTTCCATGGTGGAAAAAAGAGGTGGAGAAGAAAGGCGCAGAAGAAGCCTGCGTGGATCATTTATCTTATCAATTTGGTCCAGCTGTGAGGTTGATTGAGCAAATTTCATAAACACCCCTAACATTTCCTGAAATATCAGCGACACACCTCTCTTTCTCTTCTCTCCTTTGTAGATGGTAACATGTCGTACGTAAGAAACGACAATACGATGCTCGATCAACAGAGAGCCAAAAGCAGGAGGAAGATTGGGGTGGACATTAAGAGGAACAATTCACCCTTCGATCCCTGCTCCGAAAGACATTTCTGATTCTGAACTAAATTCGGCGTAATTTGCTTCGATTTTCTGTTCTTCAGTTGCTTATATTGCCTTTGAATTTGTCTACTCATTTGTTCAACAATCGTGTTCTTTAATTGGTCGTTGTAGATTTGCTTCGTTGGAATTAGTTCTTGTTACATTTTCTTTCAGCATAGACTGTATTTATTCAAGTTCATTGCCTGCATTTTGTGCAGGTTTGCAAGTTTGTCTTGGGCACAGTGGAAAAGAACGGTATGGTTGGTTCCGGGTACCCTCAAATACCGTGTTTCATAATGTATATGATTTTGAAGGGCTTTCAATTTTAGATAACCGGAGATGCATGGTGTAAATGTTATTTAAGATCCGGCCAGCATGATTCAACAAAATATCTGCCTTCTGTGTTCTTGTGCTGTCAGGGCTTGGGCCTTCTTCAATATCTGGAAATCAAAGCAGTGATACTTGCTCTCCTATGCTTCAAGAATTTCTGAAACTTTAGACATCCCTGAAGTGTTTCAAAGATAAGTTGTTTATTAATGACTAATGCTTATCATCTACTGTAACTTTTATTCGTGTGAAACTTGATTGATAATGAATCCTCGGTAGGGTGGCAATGAGATCGAATCGACCTTCCAACCCATCCTAAACTAACTATTTATATCTGATTTAATTTATTTTTAATTTTAAAAAAATTAATATAAACTCAAATGAAAATCAACATAAAATTTTGGATTTATTCGAATCAAATCAAATATACGATCGGATTGAGTTCAAATTCAATTTTACAAGATTCGACTTATCGGATCGGGTCTGCTAAGTGATCAAATTTAAAATTTGTGATGAAATAATGAAAACTTAGTTGAATATTTGAATTTTACAAAATAAAATAAAAATATGAACCAAATTTAATTTAGTTGAATATTTTAAGAGTTTGAATTTTATTTTATAAATTTATTTTTATCAAAATTTGATCTAAATATATGGGTGGAAACTGGAACCCCTATTACTGGTGCAATTATAGGTCAAATATAGATGATGGAAACAGCCAAACAGGTGGACCAAGCAGCTGAGCTACTGTTCCAAAATGCGAACCCACTTGACGATCTGGACGAACGAGAGAAGCTTGAAGCAAGTTAATGAAGAACCATAATCCAAACCAACGAGCCAGGTACGAGAGCCTTCCTTGGTCGTAAAAACATGTCCGATCTTCTCGTACCATGCTTCTATTTCCAGACTTGTTCTTTCCGGCCAAACCTAGCAACCCACGTCATAAAAAGATTCATTCTTTCTGCACCATCTTCTTCTACCTTGTAATGTCAGGCTATGGCTATGGCTATTGGCTACTGAGTCGTAGCCTTTTGTTTAATCAATTTTTTATAATATAAAGTTTTAATTAAATATTTTAATTTCCTTTTTTGGAACCTTGGTTCTCTCGGTCGCCATGAGACGCAGATCTAGCCATTATTCTTGTTTTTCTTTCCACCCATTAAACACCTGGGCCCCACACCAACATCATTTGCATCACTCTTTCTCAACCCGACATGATCGATCTAGTTCCATGATCAATTCTAGAGATGTTACTCATGAAATAAAAAATAATAACATTTATTATTATTTAATATGTCCATGAACTAATAATTCTTTCATTTCCTTTTCCAATTAACTTGGTGGGGCGAAGTAGTTGAATTAGGTTTTTGGTACTTCAATTTATTTGCACTGTTTCAAATTTAATGATTGGGCAGAAGACTCCCAACATGATTATTCCACGTGCAGCAATCCGACAAGCATGTACACGTGGACGGTCAGGGTTAAAAGAGCCAGCAAAGCAGATTCATGTCAAGGTTATTTATGTAAATATCTGAACAGTTGAGGGCCTTAAGTATAGGATGTGATTAAAGATTAGGCTACGAAGGGATAGGACGAAGCCACGTTATTCTCTTGCATAGTCGCTCCAAACCTCGTAACCCTGCCGACAAGTACAACTTTTCCCCTTCTTCCCATTTTCTGACTTTTTCTATTTATTTTCTTTAATATTAATTAAAGTTTTAAACCCTACTTTAATATTCTCATTACTTTACTTTTTTTAATTAATAAAATAAACATTTCCTGCAATTTGATATAAGCAGTGACGTTATTCACCACTTCCTATCGCTCGTGGGTTGCACGCGTATACGTACGGTCACATCGTACAGCTCACGAAAACCACTATTGGAACTCCTCACGCGCCACGCCACGCGTGAAACTCTGGGTGCTCCCACCTTATCCGCCCATGCATCGTGTTTCAGATTTTGCGTTGGCTGAGGAAAGATACTATGTCGTCCATTGGAGAGATCAATGAGCGCCTACGTGGCACTAAAAATATAATTTTAGATCTCTTAAATAATGACTAAGTACTTGTTACAGAGGAGGGGAATTGATCGATTATTTGAACACGTCCTTTTCCTTTCCTGAATCAAGTAATTGCGAACATATTTAATGCTAAATAATTTAATATTTAAAACAAAAAATAATTATATTTAGATAAATAACGTAGAGAAATACAAATCTATTCTTATTTTAGAAATTAAAAAAATACAATTAAGACGCTAAGAAATGACGAGTTGACGAATATAAAAAGAGAGAAACTAGGAAGAAAGAAATGTCCAAAAGAATGTCTGAAATTGGTAAACCTTAAAAAGGAGTAGTTTTTGGTAAAACGGAGAGGGGAAGAAGAACATCGAAATCAAAGGTAGGGCTTTTCAAAGATTCTTGTCCTCATTTTCTACTCTCTCTCTCCCCCCTACAATTATTTATTTTTGTACTTTTTTTGTTTGCGTGTCACAGATGGACGACCGAGATTCAATCCTCCTCCTGCTGCTTTTTTATTCATTGCTTCTACTTCTGTTGCCTGTCGCTGACAACTGACTACACCTCTTCTCTCAATTAAGGTTTCTCTCTCTCTCTACCAAGTACCGTCTTATTTCTTAATCGGACTAATCCCTTTTGATCTCCATTTTTTCTAGATTAGCCCCTTGTTAAGCACCTTTTGTTTGTTATTTTTGTAAAGTTAATTGCCTTTCCAAAGCTTGTTATTATTACAGCTTTCTAATCTAATTTTGGTTCAATTTTAAGATCATTATTAAACAAGTGTAGGAAGATGGGCGGCAAGGGTTATCTATGTAATCTAGTTATTAGTTCATTTTCAACGATCAAATAAGGGGTTTCAAGTGTTTGGTAAATTAGTTAATACAGGAAACTCGCGGGGTTTCAAGAACTTGCCTTTTGGGGATGAGAAGAGTCACCTCCTTATGATGCACGTGATGGCAACCGGCGAATCAGACAACTACTTAGACATTAGCTCTCTTCATCGCACGGCTGATAAACGATCTTTCCACGTGTACGTCGGATTTCATCGCAAACAACATACTAAGTTCCATCGACACTAATTCTCTTCCCCTGTTGTCCAACAATATCGGGGTTATGCCACGTCACCAATGATATGGGGGAGAGGACAGCTCCGTATTTATCATGTAATTTTAAAGCAAGTGTTTTCTGAATTTGTAATTAGGGAATTAATTATTTTAATGGCATTAATTAATTTATTTATTTTATTAAATATTGAGAGTACCGGGTTGGTTGAGATTTTAAGATTCTAGTAGAAAATAGAAAGTCTGCTGAATAAACAAACACGAAAATTTAAGAGAGCGGGCCCACCCGCATAGAAAAAGTCCAAATTAATGTATAGTTAACGTTGTGGACTAGGATTAAGGATCATGTCCAGTGATTACGCGCGAATCACAACACGCCACGTGGAATTTGAAGGGTGATGAAACGTCAAATTTACTTTACCTCTTTCGGACTATGTTCTCTTTCCTACATGTAAATTCAGTGTTTTGGTCGCTGTTTTTTTTGGGGGTTAAAATTGAATTTGCTTTTACTTATAATAAATAGGTATAAATCAAGTCCAAAGTCCGAACGATAATGATACCTTCTAGTATGGACGTCCGATAGAGTGTTGATTAACCTACTTTTTGTAATTTTAACGCCTTTTTGTACATTCAAAATTCTTTTTAAAATTTTAGCATAGTTGAAATGGTCTTGAAATTGAAATTATGCACCATCTTCGTGGTCTTTAAAACAATTTTTTATATCAACGCCCGTAACTTCACGGCTATTGATAGGCCATCGTATCCTTATTTTTCAAAAGTATTGACTTGCTACGGTGGGAAATTGATGATCAATTCACACGCTTTGACTATATATTATCCGACATTTAATCTTCTTGGCCTCGGTACGATAATGTCAGCTTAGTATGACCTATTTTAGCAGTCACAATTATTTCGTACATTTCAGACGTAGTATTATATTATTTTCCGGCGAAGAACAGAACCAAACGACCAAACATGAAACATTTACGTTAATCCTTGTGAATTAAGTTAAGTTTGATCATCGGAGACATATATTCTAATCGTGTACTTTGTCACGTTTAATAAACACAGAAGTCGGCAGGTTAAATGGTCAAAAAAGCTGCGCTCCATGGATAAAAGCTGGCGTATGAATAAATATTTGATTTTTCTTTTATTTCTATGATTGAAGAGAGCATTGTGTTACACAAGAGAGAATTAAAACAGGTAAAAACGTGATCTATGCCTAGCTTCTTCGTTTACCACGTCCTTCTTCTCTCTCTTCTTCTTCCTTTCTCTCTCTACCTCCTACTTTTGAGGCGGTTCTCTGCGATTATTTGTCTGCAGAAGGCGAGCCTGTGTTTTTGCTCTCATCTATGTTCTTCTCTTCTCTCTGGTTTCTCCCTCCTCCGGAGTTGGCTGTCTGTCTGCGTGTATGTTTGCCATAGTTGACATCGTTTCTCGATTCGTGAAGGTTTCAAGTTCTGATTTTTCGCCCTGTTCTTGAGAAGGTTTTGAAATAAAATTTTGGTTTCGTTGCCATGTAAAACCAGTTGGTGAAAGATCTGAAACTCTGAAATAAGGAAGAAGATGCTGGATCTTAACTTCGGGGTTACTGTTTCTCGTAGCGATTCAATGGAGGTCGAAGATTTCGCAGCTAATTCAGTCACTCAAATGGAAGATTCAGGCACTTCAAATTCCTCCATTGTCAACGCAGAAGAAGCTTTAGCTCCGAGTTACAGCGGAAAAGATGAAGATTCTTCAAACAACTCGTCTGGATTCATCTTCGACATCATGAGAAACCAGATGGAAAACGATGGTGCGAATTGGGCTGGTAATGGAAACCCATCGCCGGAGCTACTAACCCAGCCTCTTTTCCCGGTCGCCGGAAACGGAAAAGACTCGGATTTGGAGCTCCGGTTGGGATCAGCTGCCTCGGCGAGGCCTCAATGGTTGAACTTATCGTTTCCAGGCGCCGGCGGTGATCAATCGGAGCTGAAAAGCTTTCAGCCAAAGCAACAGCTGGTAAGGAAAAGCCGGCGAGGTCCCCGATCCCGGAGCTCTCAATATCGCGGCGTCACGTTTTACCGGCGAACTGGCCGGTGGGAATCCCATATATGGTAAATCAAAATAAACTCATGATCTCTTACTCATTTTCCGATATAGTTTTCTTAAATTTCATCTCTCTTTTTTTTTTTCACAGGGATTGTGGGAAACAAGTGTATCTGGGTAAGTGATCAAGATTGTCTTCGCCGATGAACAATTCTATTCTCTTAAAACACTATTTACTGATCTTCTTCCCTTCTTCTGCTTGCTTTTTCAGGTGGATTTGACACTGCTCATGCCGCAGCTAGGTAAACTAAAACTTACTATAAATAAACATCTCTCTTTTTGGATCTTCTGGTTTTGAAAATTTACTAAATTTGGACAATATGGTCTTTAGAGCATACGATAGAGCCGCCATTAAATTCCGAGGAATTGATGCAGATATCAACTTCAACACCAGTGATTACGAAGAAGATATAAAACAGGTTGGAATATTGTTTCTAATCGATCTAGATTTTCTGTTTTATTGGTTGATAATTGGATGTTTTCTACAGACTAAGAACTTAACCAAGGAGGAATTCGTGTACATTCTTCGTCGCCATAGCAGCGGATTTTCTCGAGGGAGCTCGAAAGTTCAAGGGGCCATGTTTCGAAAGTGCGGGCAATGGGAGGCCAGGGCTCAGCCGATGTTCGGAAAGAAGTAAGATTAGTGTGTTCATTTAGTCTTCTAAATTCAATCAGTCTATGAAATTCCAGACAATGTAACGAATTTGGCTACCTTAATTTAGGGTTTATGATCATGCGAATGTAAACTACGCCAGAAGCGATACTGTATCGGAGCTTGGGTCGATGAATTCCAACAACGAGGTTAATCTAGACGCGATCAAAGGTACGAGATTCTTGGATAATGTTTTTTCGATCGGTGGATTTAATCTTTGGGTGAATTTTGATTCAGGGAACGGGGATAATCTTGATCTGAGTCTTGGGATTTCACGAAATACAGATGGGTTAGCTGGATATTATGGCCATGAGAGAAGAAGGGTAAATTGGATCTTAATTTGTCAAAACGCTGTCGTTTTTAAGAGCTTATTTTATTGTTTTAATATAAGATTTTTTCACGTGACATGTGGTTGATAATAGTCCTTGTCTGGACCAATAAGTGTTAATGATTGGGACCATTTTTCTCAGATGGACGGCTGTGATTTATCACGTGTGGATGGACGACAGCCTCGGAGCGTTGCCATGGCTTCCCGACATCCTTCCAACTATGGCTCCTATCCAGGTTTCCCACCAAACCATATGGTACCCTTTTTTTTGCTTTTTTTTTCTGGCATCAAAATCTCTAATTTTCTGGGCTAATTTCGAAGAATTTAAAGTAATAATTAATTGAAAAATGAGGATAGAGTTGATTACGTGTTCCAGGAAAGTGAAGGCGTTGTTCTGTCGTCGTCTTCTTCGCCTCATAGGTTCAGTGACCGGGCATGGAAAATGAGCGGGTCCCCTGTGCCAGTGTTCTCCATTGCAGCAGCATCATCAGGATTCTCTTCCTTCGCTCCTGTTGCTCCGGCGCCGGCGACCGGCCCTCTTCGGTTGTAGTTTCGTTTCCCGTTCAGATTCTGTTCAATCCCCGCCTGACCTCCCCTAAGCGACAGTTGTTTTGCGCTCTTTAATGGCGTTTCGTAACGTGTTTGATTCTGCCAAAGTTGCTGGTTTTTTCGCATGTTTTATGTTGTAATATTAAAAGGCAATGGATATCAACGCATTCCCTTCTGATATCTCTCATCTTCATCGTTTATCGACTTTGAAACATACCAATTCATCGATTTCGTCGTATTTTTCCCCGAAATTACAAAATTTAGACTTGTTGCCAGATATGAACGTCGCCCATATCTCCAAAATTGGATCTTGATGGTTCATTCCCGTATCAGTTTTGGTTTATGTTTCTAACCTTTCATTCCCCGTTTGATCTTTAAAAAACCAAATTCAATTACTTGGTTTGACAATGGAGAATCAATGGATAGTCTCTCGATTGTTTTCTTAAGTGGAAGTGATTGTTGTTTCATGGTAGTTTTCCATTATGGCTACATTGCCCTGTTCAATGTTCGAGAACACTATGTTGACGGGTACATAGAAATTGTACGGGAACATTCGTCGGGATTCCTGCCTGAAATGAGAGAGTATGGTAACTCTTTGGTTGGAGTTTGATTTTTAGTTCATTTTCAAATGAAATTTCATTACAGCGAATCGCTGAATGGGCTCAGGTTTGTGGTTTGGATCGAACCGTGCAGTTTGGGCCGTTTTTTATTTTGAATTTTGCTAAAAAGTTATAAATTTGATCAGATTCAATAACATGGAAATATGAAATTATGATTTAATCAACGTGTAGCCAACTCAGAGTGTCGAGGGGACAAATCACGCCACCTTTGTACTTTTATTTTAGTTTCAAAAGGACTATTTTTTTAAGCGATTAATTTATTCTCGCTCTAAAAGGTGAAATCACTCACCTCAGAATTTTACATCCCGACCCGATAACATGTGAGTAAGTAAATCACAATGACTCAACGGTCTAGAAATGAGAGGTCTATCTATCGTCTATAAAGAACAACCTTATATTTAAAGATTAAACTCTCACGTGGTAACTAATAGGCTTACCACTTTGGCTTTTATATCAAATCTACTGGACCGATTAAGCTAAGCCATGCAGTTAATTTATCCTATTTCTTCGTAAATCGATCCACTGGGAATGGTCTTACGTCTGATGTTTTGGTCAAACAGAATGTATGGTTGCTGTACAGCTGGCCACCGCAGAGAAAGAGAGAGATGGGATCATGGGCATTGGCACGTGGGCTATGTTGGACCGAGGAAGCTTGGATGATGTTCTTGTTCATCATCTCTTTCCAACTGTATTCAACCGTTCAAGCTGAACCCCTCCGTTTTTTTAAAAAAACTTTGACCTTTTCTTCTGGTTTTAGCTCATTTTCCTGAGTGTTCAACTGATATCTGTTTAGTGTTCTTATAATCCCCCACCTTTTAAGTTATAGTTCTTAGCAGATAATTCAAGAAATTACGAAGCACAGGTTATTTTGGTACCGTACTTATAAAATATATTTGTTTGCGTAAAACTATCATGTTTGGTATCATTGCCTAATTTTTTTCCACTTGCAGCTAACTCAGTAACGTGATTAATGGGTGACTTTGAAGAATAATTGAGGCGATAATCATGGTGGATATCCTCTTCTTCTTCTTCTGGTTTGCAACAGCTGTTCTTCCAACAAATAGCCTAAGAAAAACCCAAAAGTAATAATAATATAATACATATTTGTATAGGGTTTCTGAAGCATATCTCTCATCTCAACCTGTAGTAGCAATTGCATGAATTCTAATTCCATTTGCTGGATCAAGTGTGTCTTAGATTAGTACTGTCAAAGCTGCGATCTGAAGCCAAATCTTACTGTATATTCTAATAAACTGTAGCACGTAATAAATCTGTATTTTGCTACAGTGTGTGTTGCTTTTGGTTTCAACTATAATGTACAGAAAAAAGAAGAATAAGATGTAAAAACTTGGTCGATAACAGTTGCTTGATGCAGAAGAAAGTCAATATGGAAGAGTTACATTTCATCATATTAGTGCGATCCCATGTTTATTTGATGCCAGGGCGAACAATAAATGTCAAGTTTGAATAAAGGGTTTATTTTCAAGTAATATCCACTGAAACCTGGGTTAGGAGCGATATGGAGAGAGTGGTGTACCTGTAAGCGAGAGGGAGAGAGAGAGAGAGAGAGAGAGAGAGAGGCAGTGTGTTCACGTTAATGATAGCCTGAACATAGTCTCAGTCTGCCTCTCTGGCTGTGTGTTGCTCTCATTTCTTTATAATTTCTTCTTCCTCTAACTCCTTCCCTTTCCTCATATATCCCCTCCTCACCTCCCTCTTACGCTACCTTCTTCTCTGTCTCTCTCTCCTGTTTTCTCTGTACAAACTAGTAACGATATCAAGCTTCATCCACGAGAAAATGACGGTGGGTCAGTTCGGAGACACGGCTCTGACCAAAGTGTTCGTGGGTGGCTTAGCATGGGAGACTCCGATGGAGACCATGAGGGATCACTTCGACCAGTTCGGCGACCTCTTGGAAGCCGTCATTATCTCCGACAAAATCACCGGCAGATCCAAGGGCTACGGATTCGTAAGTTCCCCGCTAATAAAACCAGTTTCATTACTCGACTCAATTCATAAAAAAAGATTTAACAATTTTCGTCTGACAGGTAACGTTTAAGGACCCTGAGGCTGCCAAAAGAGCTTGCGAAGATTCTTCGCCAATCATCAATGGCCGGCGAGCCAATTGCAACCTAGCTTCTCTCGGAGCTCGCCGCCCTTGGTCGTCGTCTATCCCTCCTCTCCAACAAGGTAACTAATAGCAATTACAGTTACTATACTTGAGCCTACAACCACCGTCCGATCGAGAGGCTAAACTGTTGTGATTATGAACAATAAAGGATCGAACGGGGGTGCGAGGTCGCAATCCGCCGGAGCTGCGCCGGGGAATTCTGTTCAATGGTACTATCCGGCGGGGAGGCCACCTCCGACGGCGTTTCATCACCACAATCACCAGGCCGTTCCTTACTACGGCTATTCTCCGACAACCACCTACATCGCTACCGACATTAACTACAATCACGTAAGAATTTTCATTTCTAGATATCGTCAACTTGGAAAACTAAACAGCTGAGCCACCGTGTGCGGTGGTGTACAGAAGTTGAGCTACAGTGGCGCCGGCGGGGCCTACATGGACGGGCATTTCTCCCACGTGTACCCGGGACAGGCTATGATGGGTGCGAATGCATTGATGCCCATGTACCCTCTTTATCACTACCATCAATCACAGACAATGGGCCCACCATCTCTTCTCTTTCACCCGGGCCCCACAGCTGGACCCCTTACTGCAATTCCCACTATAATCTCTAAACCGCCTTCCCTCGCTCCTAATCCAGGTATCTTTCTCTAAACCCCTCTCATTTTTTTTAATTTACTCATAACCCACATGGTAACACGTGGGACTGAGCCAGTAGAAATCCGCCACGTCTTTTAGATTCTGTAAGGACCAGTGCCAGCTAGCTTTTGTCAGACCCACATGACTGGAGTCGTTTGACCAGACTCTGCACGTGCCACAAATTTAGCTACAAGTAGAGTTTTCTAGTTGTTTATATTTGTTAGCTGAAATTAGGACAGTTTGTTTGGCTGTGGAATAGGTGGGAGTTGGTGGACAAAGCTTGATGAACAGAACGGCAATGTATTGGTCGGAAAATAACGACGGCGGTGGCCGGCTGCTCGGAACAACCTTATTTATCCTGATCTGTCGCCGCCACTGTCTTCTTCCATCTTCTGTCTTGTTTCTTGTTTATGTTAGGACAAGTTAAAAAAAACCAAATTTTAGGCCTTTTTAAAATTCTTTCATTCTCCTTCTCTCCCAGACCGTCTTGTGGCCTTTCTTACTGTTTCTATGATGTTCGTGATCCTTGCATCTCATTCGACAAATTACAAATCTTAATCTACGCTTCTTCAAACAACCTTATTCGACCCGCAAGATTTAAGAAAAAACAACTGGTCTGGTCTGTCCAAGATTATGAAAATAAAAATCTGTCAATGAACCCTTGATTATTTAGATCGATAAGCACAAGGAAGAATTATCGACGTGTAATTACAGGCAAACGACGACCACGAACTCACACTTGGAAGGGAGAGAAAATAAAAAAATGGAAATACAGTTGATCAATTTACTTCTTTATGCAACCAGAACGTAAAGTGCATATAGGATTCCTGGGATGTATCCCAAGATGGTAAGCAGTAAGCAAATCCAAAACTCCACCTGCATTTTTCAAAAAACCACTTTAAAAATCATCATCTCCAGACTCAGAATGTATGATTTCTTCTTTCGAATTTAATTATTTTCTGAAAAAAACTGAAAGATAGAACAGATTAGTGCATACCCCACAGCCAAAACGCAGGAACACTCCAAGAGGTGGTAAAAATATGGCCAAAAGGACTTCAATGAAAGTTGAAGAACCCATCTTTTTCTGAAATATCTCGCGCAGAGAGAGAGAGAGAGAGATGGTTCGAACTGTGATAAGTCGGAGGAGGTTGAGGAGGGTTAAAAAGGAGGCAGAGAAAGGGAAGGCCGAGTGAACAGGTGGCCGAGCTGGAGGTTTTCGTCGTGACACGTGTCCCAACACGTATTCGATCCTTCTTGAATTTTGATTATATTTATCGTTTGTGTTCCAGTCACTTTCTAGACAGGAGGACACGCGGCGATTGGCTGATTTTTTGGATCATGAAAGGACATATTTGCGATGACGTTGACAATAAATTCACCTAATTGTTAAGCTAATCTCGTAACTTTCTAAGCTCTTTATGGACACTAATTGGAATAAAAAACTATAATTGGATCGATCCAAACGTTAAAGCTAAAGTTTGGCGAGGTTCAACTTCCTAGTATTGGTGAATTTCTTGAATTTGTAGAGTAATCTAAATAAATAAATTTAAATTCACGTTATTTAAAGTTAAAGTTTTGTCTTAATTTTTGTCGTGAATACAAAAATATACAAATATTGCACGATCATCTCATAGTTCGCGCACATTTATTCTAATGTCTTAAACGTTTTCGTTTTATATTCAATATGGAGGAAGTTTTTAATAAAAATCATTTTTTTTTATTTTTTGATTCTGTTTTAGTAATTTGAATTCTTACGATCAACAATATCTGGCGACGTTTTTGTCTGGGCAAGGTAGTGACTATTTTTTTTCGTGTTTTGAGTGAGACTTACCGAATTATGAAAGAAGATCTCAAAAAGGTGTAATTACTTATTAGAGATTAAATTAAAGTCAATATAGTTATAAAGAATGTATCTTTGTATAAAATGATAATTTCAAGTTCGTTATAGTTTGTCCAATAGGTGTGTGACAAGTGTCACCTTCTATGATACTATTCTCTAGAATAATATAATTATATTATATAAATAATATAATTGTATTGTAATTCTAAATTAATAAACTTGGCATTTCGAGTTTCCCAAGTGTAGGCGTCTTAACTAAATGGACAAGTGATATAAAAAACTACTATGATCGTTCATCCATAAACCCTACCTGAATATGGACTAAAGAGCTTAATTCATGCAGACAGTCAGAATCATCCAGTTTAAATCTGGATTCAGAAGCTGAGAGTGACAAATCGAAAACCATTCTAATATAAAGTCTCGTCAAAATAAAGATGAGATTATCTGTGATTGATGAATCTTCGAGGGTTGACCCGCTGAATCTATTGTCTCTGGACTTTGGAGTCGAACAAGTGCCATCCAACTTTCGATTTTCATACTTTCTTGTCTCGATCTCTTCGAAAACTGGCTGAACTTGTTCTTAAACCCAGTTCCACGCCAGCCTTTTCGTTAATCCTGTTTTTACTCCTGGGTCTAACCTAACACGGGACTTGCTTTTCTGAGTTGAAGATTACGATGGATGCTGTCATGGATTCTCGTCTTATTTGCTCGTTTGATCTTATTCCAACTCTCGTAATATAACGAGCCAGTCGTTACGTGAGAATTGGATCGTTTTTTTCAAAAGCAAACCGTGTCCTATCTGTTGGCAAAATTAATAATTTATTCGTGTCTTTTGAAATTATGTATATTGCCAATATTATGGTCCGATTTTCAAGAGTCGCCAATAAAGTAACTATTCGCCAAAAGAGGCGATTGTGGTGACTGTCCATTCATAACCCTCCATATATACTCTTTGATGGAAAGAGTCTATATATATGGGTTGTCATTGAAGGTCCCCTAAGCCTATTTTTTCTCATACGGAAATTACACCATCAATAGAGAAATATCAAGGTTTAGAAGCGATTCTTCAAGAAGGGAAAAGCGACTGTCCCGGTTTATCGTCAATGGCTGGAGGTATTTATTATTCCGCATATTGATCTAAATTAATGTTAGATCAAATAAAGTTTTAAAGTCTTACACTATCCCCTACAAAAGAAGGCCAACTAAGCAACGACGTGTGCACCTTGTAAAATGAATGGCTAAAGCCGAAAGATACGTAAAAAATTCGATTCCATGAACTAGACCCACTACAGAACAATTGTCTGCCCGTGGTGCCTTAGGCTGTCAACTTTGCATATTAGTTTTTAAAGAAATCAAAATTTGGAAAATCAAATTTATAGAAATGAGAAAAAATAAAATTTAGAAGAGAAAATAACTTGGGGACTCTTGTCTCTTTTTCATTTCATTTAGTCACTATTTATAATACAAAGTGACATAAATAATATTAAAAACGAAATTAAATCAAACAGTAACTCTTATACTATTTATTTCTAAAAACCCTCCTCATAATTATTTTGATATTTTATTACTAAAACGACCATAACTCTCTTTACAACGCTCAGTATGACCTGCAACTTAAACCAATGAAAATTAGTCATCCGGGGCATAGAAGTTCATAGATCACACGTTAAATTTGGTGATTGTTTGCTCTTTTAAAAGTCAGTTGCAATTTACTATAAAAAAAACTGACGGATTTTTACTACCCTTATTCATTGAATTTAATACTCAACAAGTTTAAATAATTTACGATTATTTTCTTATCATATATTTTGAGGTATCGTATGATTAAATCACATGACAACATGTTAAGAATGACTCTATTTTGAAAGGTTTAAAGACAGACTTCAAAATTGCATCAATGGCTAAGTTCATGGCCGGTGACATCCAGCATGAACAATGATATAAATTGTGGAAAGTGAGGGGAAAAAAGGCTCATTCAAAGCAAGGCTATTGCGTTACACGTTTAATTAGTGTAAACTTTGGATTAAAAACAAAAAAAATGGACGACTTGTGCTCCAAACCCACGTTACAAAACACATGATTGTCGAGTCTCGAACAAAGAAAAGGAAGCCTACGAGCGAAAAATGATGAAAATCGAAAGCCATTTTCTTCATCACACTTGATTATGCCCGTCTGTCTTTGACTTAAGCCTCTTGCCAATTGCCATTTTCGTTTACTCCATCATTCCTTTGCCTGGATTTGCTTTTGCTTGTTTTGCTGCTCTTGCTGTAAATCTGAGCCTTCTTTGCTCGGACATCAGAAATAACTCGTGTTCTTCGACCAGTTTATAAATTATATTAAATTATCAGACATGGTTGAAAAAATAGTCATAATTTTGTAATTATTAAGGATGAGAAAAAAGACTAATTTTAAGTGAGATGTATATATTCATGGACCCAGTTTTCTGTCTCCTAACCAGAAACCCGTTCTACTCTCTGAATCTCTCTCATCCTTTATTGTTTTCTCTCTCTAAAATGCATTCCGTTGCCAAAGCACGAATGCCTTCTCCCCCAGGAACTCTGAATGGTGTTATTCCGCCGCCGGCGTCTCCATCACCCGTCGTACTGAGCCCGTGCGCTGCCTGCAAGATCCTTCGCCGGCGATGCGCGGATAAGTGCGTTTTGGCTCCGTATTTTCCTCCGTCTGAGCCTTTGAAGTTCACCCTTGCTCATAGAGTCTTTGGAGCTAGCAATATCATCAAGTTATTGCAGGCATATATTCTTTTCCCTTTTACTCATTTTCAGTTGTTAATATTTTCAGACGTGAATATAAAGGACATTCGGCAGCGTTCGGCTTTCCTTTCTGCAAATTACGTTAAATAAATTGCCCATTTTGGTCTAACTTTCAACAAAAGAGCATACGGGTTTATATTTTCAAAAGTAACGCACCAACCCTTTCCTAAAAAGTTGACAAATCGTATCTCGTGTTGCGCATTTCAGACCATTTACGTCCAAGATCCTTCCAAACAAACACTAAGATTTTTCTGTTAAATTAATTCAAATCAGTACAATATTTCAGGAACTTCCGGAGGATCAAAGAGCAGATGCAGTGAGCAGTTTAGTGTACGAGGCGAACGCGAGAATCAGAGACCCGGTGTACGGAAGCGCCGGCGCCATTTGCCATCTTCAGAAGCAAGTGAACGAGCTTCAGACGCAGCTGGCCAGAGCTCAGGCCGAGCTACTCAACATGCAAATGCAGCAAAGTAGTCTCATCGACCTGTTCTGCTTTGAAAGGGGCAACCACTCATCGGAGCAGAACCAATCTCCGTCCCCATTTTCACATCTCCGTCAGAACTCCGGCGACGATACGCATTTTCTCGATGATCCGTCCACCCTTGGGCCTCTCTGGACATAATCTCTTTTCAAATTTGCTAATTCTTTTTCTTTAATATAAACTCAACAATCATAATAAAGCAACTGGCATGGCTTTGTTTTGGAATCGCTGTTCACTCATGTCCCGAACAAACGGTTTATACGCAGGCATCTGAAACGGGGGACGAAATTCACGATGAAATCTAATGAAGATAGTTGACTTGGAGAAACAACTTTTGGGAAAATTTATGAAAAAAAGAAGTCGTTGGAACTGAAAATTGACAGGAGTGGTCGCATTCCTACTCGATAATTTCTTGATATTTGTAACGGGTAATGTGACCGCTGTTGACCTAATCCACGTCACCTATTCTCTTATCATTCGCTAATCTATACTAACTGTTCTAACACTTACAAACTGGCTGCAATATCTGATTTCCCCCCATCTTTTTAAAGATAATGTTACCAATTAACCTAGGAATATGTCTTTTGAATTGTTCATGCATGTTTGACATGATATTCTAAGATTAATCATCGGTTTACACGGTAGTTGTCGATTAAAAATTAATGCTTTATTGACGAGATGTAAACCTTGTCGTATATATGTATTAATGAAACGTTTTTCCATGAATTAAATATTTAAAAAGAAGAAGAAAGGAACGAAATAATACACGATTAAAGAGTAATATTATATTTATTATTTTTATTATCATATTTTATTACACCAATTATAATCCGAAACGATATACTAAAGTTGGTCAAAGCTGCACTTTCCATGGAGAATTGTCGTTACTTTTTGGTAACCTAATTTTCTTCGAAAAACCAACTCGTATATCCTCTTTTTCAAACCCTTCATTGACTTTATGCCTTGTTCATGTCAATATTTTTCAGGCTACCAATCTTGCTTCCATACTTATATCACCATCCCATTCATTCGCACGTGCCTAGCATCCAAAGATGATTACAGTGATTTTCCCAACTCCACACAACATGGTTCTTATGTTGAATGTGACATTTCGATTGGAACATGTGATGCTTCTAGATGACACTATATTACGACTCTGATATCGATCAAAGTTACATCGTTACACTTTAAGGAAATCTAATTCAATTTAAGAAAAAAAAAACACTTCAAAACATGTAGCCACCGATGATTGATCAATCGAGCATTTCATTAAATTAACCTTGCTATTATTGTCACAAACATGCACTAATTCACATCATTTCTTCTTTTTTTTTTTCTTATGGGGGAGGTTGGTACGTCCACGTCCAATGTCCCAAGGCAAAATGGAAAGAGTATGTGGACCAATTCAAACCTTCTCATCCTTGCAAAGAAAATTCCCCTTAAAAGACAAAAACCTTCTCTTCCACATTCCCTCCTTTTTTTCGATCGTCACAACTTGCGAAAGTCTACGCATGCACTCTAACACATTTTGGGATTTAAAACGCTTGATTGTACGTTGTATACGAGTTATTTGAAATAAACACAACTGATAACGAGCTTCGTTTGAAATTAAGCGTTTAAACTTCGAGCTGACAATTTTGATCGTTTAAACGAGTTCAAACAAGAAAGTATTAGCCTTTGCCAATAATCATGATTTGGTAATTCAAACTTGATTGTCCATCAACCTAACCAAGCCGAGACATAGTCTACTGTCTTTGACGTAGTAAAGAAGAGCCAAAGCTAGCTAGCATAGATCTACCCAGCCTAAACAAAAATACACGTAACGTTTTGTAGACCTATAATGTTAGCCAATGCAGCCAGGCTACGATCAACAAGTGTGGGCCTCCATACAGTAGATTGGAGACCACGAATTTTCAAATTAAAAATGAGTTTTGATTTTCTAGACTATGGTTCTTTGTGTTTATCGTTTCACGTTTAAAGACCGATTATAAATCTATTATTTTAATTAGACCAATCAAAACTCGACACGTTAATAAATAAGTCAAGAATATAAACTTATTTATTACTTATACATATTTTCTTTAAATCAGAGTTATGGTTTGGTTTGTGGGACTCTTAATATAATCGTGGTCGTAAGACTTAACTTAATTAAGGTTTATTTATTGGTCAATTAAGTTGAAATGTGTAACAACTTGGAAGTTGGAAGTAGTGAAATGGACGAAGATAAACACCTAACAATTCAGCAACGGTCAACTCTTTCTGCCTCTCCTCTTTCTCGTTTTAGAATGTAAGAAATTGACAAAATTTGAAGGGTGGCTCCTTTTTTGAATGACTAATGACAGTTATAAATTATGAAAGAATTATAAAATAATTAATATAATAAATTATTTATTAAATTTATTACACTTAATTTTTTAAAAAGTTAAATAAATGAAGAAGTATATCTTCAGTTCAAGTGACTCCATCCTTTACTATCTCGATAGGCCCCCAGGGCATATGAAATGGGCTTTCCTGATGGCCCAAATACTGACCCATGAACTGTAGTGTTGGGCTTAAAGTACAATGGTTAATATGGGCCTGATCCAATGTTAAAGGGCACTGGGAGTATTCTTGGAGGGGCTAGATCAATGGCGAACTGGAGTTTTCTGGGTACCGACAACTGAGCAAGTGAGAAGAGATGAGCGGCAATGGGAAAAAAGTGGCGATGTTACCTTGAAGGCGACGAAGGACATAGACTGGGAAGGGATGGCCAAGATTATGGTCTCCGACAGTTGAGAATATTCGTTTACTGCGCATTTATCTTTGCAGAAGTTTGTCTATGGTAGTATTCGGACACTCTCCAGCATCAGTCTAAATTTGTTTAATTTGTGAGCACCTCTCTCTCTGTCTAACTACATTGTTGCTGCAGTTGGTGGAACTGAAAGAATCATAGCAGAAATCCTTCAAGGAATTGAGCGTCTGGAGAAGGAAATAATCGAAATTCAGGGGTTGTAGATAATGAGAAAAAAAGCTTTTTTATGAAGATCATCACCGGCACCATGACTGCCGATGAATATTTTGAGAAACATGTTCAGCTGAAGAGGAAATTTGATGCTGAAATCGGAATTATTGCTGGGTTTATTGAACTTAGCTTATAGCTTCTACTCATAAACTTGATCTGTTTACTTTGTGTTCAATGAAATTGTCATTTTTTCTATTAGTCGACTTCACAGATGGTCATCAACTTGCAGTAAGTTCGAAAAAATTTACAGATCTTATCTCCCCCTCTTTGGCTACTGAAGTCTGATGCTAGATTGAAACACAAGGTTGGAATTCAAGTAGATACAGATGTATACGAACTGAAGTGGGCCATTGTTTAGAATGAGGTGTGACCAAAAGCTTACAGAATGTAAACCGAGTACAAAGAAATTTTGTCATCATCTGTCATCGAGGGTAGTTCCAAAGTATGTTCTAAAAACTAAAATAAGAAATAAAATCAACAAATTTACCACAAAAACTCAGAAAAATGAACTAGAATATCAAAACCCCTGAGGCTTGAACAGAAAAAAATGAACGTCATCTAGCAGTTGGCTTCTTTGGTAATGGCTGTTCAGCAGCTATCTCATCTTTCTTGTCCATAGCCTTTCTTGGAAGGTCGTAGCCGGCAAAGTTCATGGCACCCAATGAGGCGATCCAGAAGAATCTTGGAACAGCTCCTTTGAATAAGCCGAGGGGCCCCTCGTGACGGAGTATAGAAATTGCCGCCAATGACATCGAGACAGATCGTCCTTTTGCCGTCATCATTCTAGTTTTCATCACATCGAACGGTGTGGTTACCACGGCTGCCAGACCACCAGACAAGGCCCCAACTGCAATCGTTTCCCACGGCTCGAGCGAGGAGTTTCTGGGCAGCCTTTTCAACAAAGAGTAGAAGCCAATACCATTCATTGGAAAATATAAACATTAAGTTGCAGTTTCACATCTACTTAACAGAAACGGTAATGTTGAATTTACTTTTTTGAATACTTTTTTTTTTGTATAAGCTAACCTGTCGAGCTATGATTTGATTAATTAATATAATAAATAATTATTTAAATTGTAATGCATCAAATTTTATGTTAAGAAAGTAAACTTAGTAATACTCCAGCAGAAAACATGCTCAAACACAAACCATTTTAAAGTAGTTTAATGTAATGATATATGAAAAAGTTCATCATAAAATACCTTTTTGGCTTCGGCATATAGTCCCATGCCGGCAACATAAAACGGAACTTCTCGACAAAGAGTGGCACCGGTCCCACGAAAGAATCCCTTGAGACCATCTTGCTCCCAAGTGCCAAGAATGGCCTCCTCCACATTGTCGAAGATTCCAGCCTGCAACCTCTGCTTTAGCACCTCACATGGGATATTTTACTGCCGTCCCCAGAAATGTACTACAGAATGAGCGATTGAACCTAAACAAAATCAAAATGCTTCAAATTTCTTGTTACCAAAACATTTTTAGAAACTTTAGTTGTATGCAAAAAATCATTGCAAATGAGTTTACAATCACTAAAGACATTTTTTTTCTTCTGCTAATCACTTCTACAATTTCACCAATTATTCTAAATATGTTAACTGGTTTCACAATCAAGCTAAAACCAAAGGCGAAACTGGGTTCTACGAGTTTATAATTTTAAGACAGATAGTTATCAAAATTACGTGTCCAACTTCTCATCTCAGATGAGATTAGATGACCATGTTCTATTTAAAAGGATTGAGTTTGCACAAACTAATTACATACTTACACTGATCAAATATATAAATAAGAGAATTTCTTTGTTTTTTTTAAGAGCTCAACTGGAATCTACTGCTTTCCCCAAAATAACTTATGTTTAAAAGGTGTCTATACAGTAAAAAGGTAACAAGAATGACTATAATACCGACTCAGTACCTGTATGTCAGGCAATGTTGGAGCAAAATTTATTAGCACAAGTTTGCTAGCTTCAAATATTCCAGTCCGCAAGCCATGGCTGCAGAGTAACAACAATGATTAAGCCTATATTGATAAAAAAAAATTGATGTTAGTAGATTTTAAAATTATTCTCCATTATTTTCAGGTTCAGGAAAAGAAGGATTGAAACAAAACCTCGAAAATTGTCCCAGAATCGCAGGGATCGAACCTCTGTATAACCCACGGACGCCAATTTGTGGAAGCTTTGCTATGATTTCAGGGAAAGTCAGCGTCGATGCTTGTACTCGAGTCTAAAAAGTCAAGAAAAGAAAAAAGAACATAACTGAACTTCAAACATATAACATAGATAATAGAAATTATGTTCAAAAGAAATTCAAGAACAAAAACAATTGCCTTAATTGAATCGATGGGATGCATTAAAGAAGTAGAAAGTGCACATGAAAGGCCTCCTGCCAGCGCTGATCTTAGAACACTTCCAGCTGATATTTCCACAGAAGGTGCAACAGCAACAACAGTAGCAGCTTCAAACCAAATACTCCTGAAAATGGCATAAAATTTAATTGTGGGAATTATTTAATTTTTCAAATAATGTGTCTGTCTTCATTCAAATCCCATTTGCATTATAAACAGTCTTCTATTTCATACAAGTCACGCAAATTCAAGTTCTTCTTGAAGGTATCTTATCCTTGGTACGAAAAATATTTACATTGAACTCAAATTCTCACTGACACTAAGGAACTATTCTAGTGGGCATGAATTAGAGCGAGTAATACTAAAATTTATTTTGTGTGACATACACGCTCTGATTGAATTGTATCCATCAAAATATGTCCCACAAATTCTGAAAAAATTGAACTTTTCTTACCTAGGATCATCTTGAAGCCGATCTGAAGGTAGCAAAAGCATGAAATTACGAAAATGTCTATAAGATATTGGTCCTTCACTATCTGCATTCAAAAATCACATCATAGCAACAGCATTATCTTCGTAAGCTGGAAGTCCGGCATTCTTGAGTGATATTAGTATTTCGCTCTTTTGCAATGTCCCAGACTTGCTGAGGCAGAGAGATGTATAAGCTCGAAGAATGGTAGGTTCCTTTTGTTCCATGAAAGATAAGAACTGTTTCCAGCCGAATGATATTGAGAATATGTGACTTTGAGTTCGATTCAAGAACTCTCGAGCATATCTTTGTGGAAATTTTCTCTTCTTCATTGCAATTTCAAGATCTTCCAAATTCACTTCCCCATCACCATCTTATCCAGCTCTTCAAAAAACCTCCTTCCTGCATATAATGTGAGCGTATCATTAGTTAGAGTCCATGCTCCCTTTGGATTTGATTATCCTAACTCTTTCTGAATAAACAATAAACAAATGAAGTGTGGTAGTAGACATATATAATCACAATCCAATTACTGCTTCACCAGCAAGATATACAGGATTTTGATAAGACAATGGTAATGAATCGAAAGAAGCAGCATTAAATTTAGGAATTAAATAATAAAATCCGAGCATAGCAGGCACACAGGTCTTTTTAGTTCTTGCATTATTACAACATAGCAAACTTAATACTAAAATTATCCAAATTATAATTGAAAAATGTAAGGATCGCAAAATACAACTGACCAAGTACACAGAGTTAAAAGGATTCAGTAGCTCTAAAACATCTTTACCAAAAAAATGGGAATGAATATTTAGTTAAAAGTTTTTCACACTAAATTAAAACAACCGCATGAGCCAAAGAATATAAAAACCACCGCGAGGCGTGGTTGAGTTTGACTAAAAAGTACATTTTTCAAAAAAAAAATACTGAAAATCTATCGCCATTGCTGAAAAAGTGCAAGTTTCTGATGATAATTCTTCATAGATTAGACTTCCCTTCTCTTGAAACTATTTATTCTTTCAATACAACTTTGGGCTTTTTCTGCTTATGTTCACGACTTATAGAGAGAGAAACCATATATCATAATGACCGTTTAATTCACCAAATCTGATTAAAAAAACAGACTATAAACTAAGCTTCAAGGAAAATATAGAGGCATACCTTCAGATTCTGTGTACCTAAAGAAATCCTGCACTTAAATCAATTTCTTCTTGTCCGGGTAAGCTTTTGTAGACTTCCCTAATTGAGGTAAAAGCTCAATAAGCTCTGAAAGTGTAACAGTAGATAACGTCGATTTCAAACGCTCCACGTTCGAAAGAGGAATACTAAGGATACCCCCGGCTAACTTCTGTGGCGAAATACCACCCGATTCTTCTATATTCTCGGGAGTGGGCCCGTCATCGCCCTCTTCATTGACCGAAGAAGACACTCCAACAACAGTGGATGGCAGACCTCCAACTCTTGCAAACATCAAGTTGCCCAAAAATCCATTTCCTTTCTCTTCTCTATCTTCCTTTCTGTCTGTTGGTTTCTTCAAATTATCAAACTTCTGAAGATTGTAATTTAGTTGATCGAATATATGACTAATGAAGCATTTAAAAGATACATGCTTCCCTTCTTTATCATTCGTGATACTCTGATATTGCTTTTTCTTTGAGCTGGAATTCAATTTATCTTCCACAACAGTTTTTTGAATTCGCTTTTTAATAGGTTTGAAGGAATCAGGAAATGCTTGAACAATACTCTTAACCAACAAAGACCAAGTAACTGCAAAGTGTAAGAAATTCATACGCGAAGGATCTTCTTTCACAATTTCTGCATCCTTCAATCTACCGTTAGAAACCTCAGATTGGTTGCCATTTTTAGAGTTTTGAGAAAACTTCCCAAAGAAAGATTTAATTGGGATCTTAGTTGAAGAGCCCTTCTTTTTCTCATCACCAAGAAGAAAGTAACCACTCTTTTTTACCACTCCGGAGCTTTGAGATTTGCAATTACGATGGTTGTGCTGGGCATTTTGCTCAACACTAATTTCCTTTTTCTTAGGTCCCGCCCAACAACATTCAAGATCTTTCGCTGCTTTTCTGAGCCCCGATTCTACGGGAGAAAACACTTCTTTGATCATCTGAATTGAACTGAAAAACGATTCGATCGGGTCATTAGCCGACACCATTACTTACAAACTGTCGAGTTTCACCAGAATCGATGCACTATTTCAAGAAGGGAAATGTGGAAAATCAGAACCGTTTATACAAAGCAAGTGAAGAAACGAAAACAAATGGGTCACTCCCCAATCAAGCAAATCTAGAAAAACTGAAAAGAGCTACGACCACGCTGTTCGGATAAGCAAGCGACGGAGGTCCAATGCAAAAACAAACCAACAAATCCGAGGCTTCAAAACTCATCTTTAATCAATAAAATTGAGATTTCGCAGTGCATTCTACAGCTTAAGAGCAAACCATTTGCTTGAAACCAACTACAGCTTCACATGGGCAGTCTTCTAATCCGACAACGAACCCCCAGCCATGAAAAATAGAGCAGAAGAAAATTAGAAACTTAGAGAATCCATGGCAGCTGATAGTGGGTAATAGAACACGTAGACTCCTGGCCAAGGTTATTTTTCCCGGCTTTTCAAAGACGAAGATATATTCAAGTGGTAAACGAAGAACCAGGAAGAAACAAAGAAGTAGTCGATGGTGGAGGGAGGCTATCCCCATTCCCCTGTCTCGACGTATTCATTTTCATTTTTTATTTTTATTTTTATTTTCATCTTATCCTCTCAGCCTCTCTAGTCTCTAGTTCTCTACTATATTTGGTGTCCATCTTTTCCTCTAAATTGTGAAATAATATACTTTTACGAGAGTGCTTTATCTTTTCCTCTAAGGTCTAACCATGGAAAGCCCAGCGACGGGCCACGGCCATGGGCTAGATAAGAGTGCTCCATTTCTGGACCACCACCGACGTCGCCGTCATCTGCGAAGGACACTGCAAGGCTGAAACTTGAAAGCACTGCCATGGCATTATCTAAATTTCTCATATTCCCATTGCTTGGTTGTCAGAAACACTCGAAATTCTCAAAGAAGGTTCGCTAGATTCACACTCACCAGGATCAGAACTTTGAACGTTTGAAACCAACCCATGTGCTGCCTCCTGCCTGTTTCCCTGTTCTTGCAGCAAACGCCACCATTTTCGAAATTAAAAATCCATCGCTGTTTGATCAACCACCATTCGACGAACCGGTGATTGGAGTCAACCTTACACAAAGCTACATTACTCTCTCATTGGTGTGCGACCAGGCATTTAACGCTGAATCAACTTGAACTTCCGCCATTTGCTCCTCTCCCCAATCCTTACAAACCAGGAATACTTCGGGATCTGGGTTCTCTGGTTTTTTTCCATTTGATCTTCTGTTGTTAGTTCGGCTTCAATTCCAAGCGATTAGGTTCCTTAAACAACAAGTTGGCTATTTTTTCTCTATATTTATTTCTGGATGCGCTGTAGATGAGCAGATTTCTCACGGTAGATTTCTCGAAAAATCCAGATATTCTATTGGGTTCTTTGATTCGGAGCCTGTGATTCTTTTGGAACACCCACAATGTGTCATTTTCGATTCTCTCTTCTTTGTTTTTTGTTCCTCGTGGTAGGAAACTCATTGGCCTCTTATAACGAAGAGCAAGTGAGAGATCAGATTACCGAGTTGCCTGGGCAACCTAAAAACGTGGGGTTTTCACAGTACTCAGGCTATGTGACTGTGAATAAGGAAGCTGGAAGGGCATTGTTTTACTGGTTCATCGAGTCACCAGTGACTCGTGGACCCGAGTCCAGGCCACTCGTTCTGTGGCTCAATGGTGGTCCTGGCTGTTCTTCTGTTGCTTATGGCGCAGCCGAAGAGATTGGACCCTTTCGTATCAGACCTGATGGGAAGACCCTTTTCTTGAATCCTTATGCTTGGAACAATCGTATGTTTTTATTTTGACAAAATCACATTGAATCTGTGTTCCTAAATTACCACCAATCCATTTTTTCGTGCTTGATTCAGTGGCAAATTTACTATTCCTTGAATCTCCTGCTGGGGTTGGCTTTTCTTATTCGAACACGACCTCAGATTTATACTCAGCTGGTGACCAGAAAACAGGTATTCTTAATTATTATCTTGTTGACATCATGGTTTATCCATCGACATATGATTTCGATTCTTTTATTTTTATTTTTATAGCTGAAGATGCATATACATTTCTCATCAATTGGTTCGAAAGGTTTCCCCAATATAAGCACAGAGATTTCTACATCAGTGGAGAAAGCTATGCAGGTCTATCTCGTACTAGAAAAATCAGCATTATAATTTTTGTTGATGTGGAAAGATCTGTAAAATAGGATACACTTTCTCAGGCCACTATGTTCCTCAGCTGTCTCAGCTAATTTACAGAAGAAACAAAGGAGTTCAAAATCCTGCAATTAATTTCAAGGGATTTCTGGTAAAGTATGGAGAATTACAAAATTTGAGTTACTATACATGATTTGGATGACATATGTATGAATTTGGAGTTTTCAACTAGTAATCGAAAATGTCAGGTGGGAAATGCTGTGACGGATGATTATCATGATTACATAGGCACGTTTGAGTATTGGTGGACGCACGGTTTGATTTCAGATTCGACCTATCAATTGCTACGAGTTACCTGTGACCTTGGATCATCGCAGCACCCATCAACAGAATGCATTAAGGCTCTTCTTGTAGCATCAACAGAACAAGGAAATATCGATCCGTACAGCATTTTCACCAGGCCTTGCAATGAAACTTCATCCTTAAAGCGCAATTTAGGAGGTCGATATGTAAGTTCTATACCTTTTTTTAATAGTTTATAAGAGATGTAATCCCAAAAAACTTGCCAAATTTTTCTCATCTGCTACCTATTGCCTAATTAGAATCTTTGATTTTCTTCTGTTATTGGATATGCTAACGATTGTAGGAAATTGACTGCAATGTTTGATTCGTCTAGGGGTGAATAATTATATGTCGATTGTTTTCAATCTTTTTAAGAACTGTTTCAAAGGTTTTGCTTTAGTTGACTTCATTTCTTTCTTCAAACATAGCCATGGATGTCCAGAGCCTATGATCCTTGCACAGAGCGGCACTCCGAAGTGTACTTTAATCAACCAGAAGTTCAGAAAGCACTTCATGCTAATCTCACTGGGATTTCCTATAAATGGAAGACGTGCAGGCACGTATTCCAGATTTTCATCTCCATAGACATTTTTTTCCATAGAAACTGGCTTTCAATTCTTTTCATTTGATCTTAAACATCATGGTCTAACTCATAGTTTCTATTACAGTGACATTGTTGGAAATTACTGGGCAGATTCTCCCGTTTCCATGCTTCCAATCTATAACGAGCTCATCGCAGCCGGCCTTAGAATATGGGTATTCAGGCAGGTGTTTATGCTTGCATCTGGTTTTTTTTTCGAAACTGCATATCATATATTACAAATTTTGCTGGAATGTTTCTCATAATCATATATTATAATAAATTTTTCTTATGTGCAGTGGTGACACTGATTCAGTTGTTCCAGTCACTGCAACTCGATATTCGATCGACGCTTTAAAGCTACCAACGATTACCAACTGGTACCCGTGGTACGACAATGGAAAGGTCAGAGTTTAGAATCACAAATATTTACTTCGAATTTGACATCTTGAGAGTTTGTTTTGGGTATCACATAAAGAAGCTCCAAGCTTTTTAATTACTAGTTCTAATCAATGCCGGACTAATCTGCAAAAACAATACTCAGAATTACCAAAAAATAGGGTATATCCTGAATTTATAGAATCATCAATCGATCAGAAAACTTTTTTTAGGCAGTAATGCTATATAATCAAAACTTGTGAAGAAATGGACTGAAGAACTTTTGGTGTTATAGGTTGGAGGGTGGAGCCAAATATACAAAGGACTTACATTTGTCACAGTGACCGGAGCGGGCCATGAGGTTCCGCTTCATCGGCCTCGAGAAGCTTTCATTCTTTTCAGAACGTTTTTGGAGGGTAAATCGATGCCTCGGTAAAGACGGATTTAGTTCATTCATTGATGTACAATGCAAAGTAAGCGTTACAAGATTGTGTTGTAGAAAGCATTCCCCTCGAGTGCATTGATTCTCCATTGTTTATTATTCTCTTTTTTTCTCCTTATGTGGGAAGGAACTTCCAGGGAAAATACGAGTATTTGAATGTTATTTTGTTTTTTTATGTATTTTTTAGTTGAATATGATGCAATAATTGAATTGTTATTGATTCAGAGCTTCTGTAAGGGACAAATCTTGGTATTTGCAAGTTTTTTGCTACATGGAAGTTCAAAACTTCGATTCTGTAATGTTGGTTTTTTCAAAAGGCAGCTCTAATGGCGGTTTGTTTACTTAATGTTTAAGAACTGAGAAGTACAGTAGGATCAGTCACTGTCTGAGATGTACAGTAGGATACCGCCATTTTTTATTCCTCAAAGCTCTAAAAGTTGAGAAAGACGTGCAGATTTCTAAACTTATGGACCCTCCTCAGTCCTCTCATCAATGCCCATAATCGGCGGAGGGCCATGGATGGCGAGAAACAGCACTAGCTGCGAAAGCTTTCTTCAAACTCCGCTTCTAATCATCGGCTTCATCGTCCTCGTCGTCTCCCTCGCCAGTTTCCTCGGCTCGTGCTTCAACGTAGCCCGGGCTCTCTGGCTCTACTTGCTCGTTGGGCTCTTTCTCATCGCCGGGCTCATGGTTTTCACCGTCTTCGGCTTCGCCGTCACCGGCCGAGGAGGAGGCGTTTGAAGCTCCCCGTCTTTCCGAGGTTATTTTGTATTTTCACACTTTTTGAAATATTCTCATCATATCCAATCTTAAATAATGTTCGAGTATGCAATAAATCTTACCTTTGAAATTTCAGTCGATACTTTCGAGCCTTGATGAATAATATGTAATTTATGACGACCATTCATATATTAAGACAACGTGTTATGCCTGCACAGATATAGATCAGTTGACTCATAAATAATAGATTAAGTACAAGAGCCTAGGTTCGACGTTTACGCTGTCCTAATGTGGAAGTTGTTACTTCCAATATTGAGGTAGCTCATTTAGATATCAGGTAAAGACTTCTTATATCTGGGTCGTTGAGTCACCGTGATTTAACTTCTCAACGTGTCAGGGTCCAATTAGAACAGTATTTGAATAGTGTCACGCTCATTAAATATTGGTTATGATTAATAAACTTGACTTTCTATTATGTTTTCATTTTTTAGAACTCTAATTTTGGACTGTTTCTAAAATAATTCGATATTATTTTACCACTTGCTTATAAGTATATTAACAATTTAAGTTACATGTGAAACCATCTTTATAAATCTATAAACATTTTAATTGATCATATTAAAATAAATAATTTTCCTTTTTTAATGTTAAAATAAATGATTGTATGTTTATCTCATTATTTTACTGTTTTATAATACACGATGACATATCAAACAATAATTAATTAAATCAATGTAACAAATAACTATTTATAATTTTTTACATCCTTTTAATTGAATATGCATTAATACATGTTATTTTAATTGATTTTAGCTCATCATATTAAAATAAATTTTTTTTTTTTTTTTAATTTAAAAATTAATAATTTAAACTTATTTTTTATTATATTGTTTAAAATACATATTGGCGTAATAAATAATTATTAAATCAATAAAGTTAATAAATAATTACTAATAATTTTTTTACTTGAATTACATTTTATTAAACAAATCTTTGTTTGACCTCGATTAATTTATATTTTAATAGGATAGAACTTGAGATTAAACATAAAATATGTTAAAGAATGGAGGTGGTGGACTGTGGTCAAACGGGGGGGTTTTTCAAGCACCAAATCAGAAGTGTGATCCCTGAAACAAGCCACCAACTCTTCTGAACCACGCTGACACACCCAGAGACTGGGCGTTGTCATATGAATAAACAACATTAACAGAGTCTCGTGAAGCTTATTTTTAGGAAATGGCCGAAAGCTTTTGTTTTTTCAATTCAGATTCCGCGTAACAATGTCGGCAAGATTTCGAGGACGTAAATTATTGAGTTCATACGATTTTTACTGTTGCAGATGTCGTGTTTTTCAAAACCCACATTTGATTTATGGAGTTTTTCCTCGTCTGAGTTGACTATCTTATCCCCCTGATGATTCTATGGAAGAAGACGCGTCGATGACTTTATTCCAGAGATTAATACTGCTCATAATTGGATCCCGACGTTCTATGATTCAGTGTGCTGCTCTGCCGAGTGCTGTGGACTCTCTCTCTCTCTCTCTAGCTCAGCGTCTTTTACTCGCCGTTTCGAAAAGTCAAACTCTTTGTTTTGTTCTACCCAAATCTCCCTCTCAAGTGGAAAAGGAAATGGGTTCCCCAAATCCCACGGACTTTCTTCGGACCACCATAGCTATGAAGATATAAGAACACCCATCAGACTGATTCTCATTCGTATTTCTTTCCATTTGTTCTGGATCTCTCGATTTCGCCTCGCCGGAGTTTCAGAGCCCTGTCTGTTTCTCGCCGGTAAAGTTTCAGAACTGTTTTTTTTTTCTTTTTGTTCATAAAGAGGAAGATCAGCTCCAATGGCTAATCTGGTCCAAGAACGTTCCATGGATCAAACACCAACCTGGGCAGTCGCCGTTGTTTGCTTTGTGCTTATAGTTATATCAATCTTCATCGAGCACATCATCCACCTCATCGGAAAGGTAAAAAATCCTCCTTCCTCTCTGCATATATGGCGTATTTTAACTTTCAAACGGAGAAATCTTTACCCACTATTATCATTTCCAGTGGTTGACGAAAAAACACAAGGCAGCTCTTTATGAAGCTCTAGAGAAAGTCAAAGCAGGTTATCCAGATATTTCGATTGAGCTTCCCCTTTCGGTTGCATCATAAAAAAACGCTTAAAACCAGACTTTCTTCTTTGCAGAACTTATGCTTCTGGGCTTCATATCCTTGCTCTTAACAGTATTACAGAGTCCTATTTCTGGAGTCTGTATTCCTCAGAACGTCGGAGACACGTGGCTACCTTGTAGTAAGGGCAGTCTTAAAACTGAAACTACAGGTCGAAGGAGGCTCCTTCAAACTTCCGACACTGGATTCAGTTTCAGACGGATTTTAGCCACAAAGGGTTACGATAAATGCGCTGAAAAGGCAAGAAAACGACTCGGTTTCTTATTCTTTAACCCATTTCTTCCATGGCTAACGTTGGAAGGTGGATGAAGCTGTCTGAGTTATTGATAAACATGTTTTTTTTTTTGCAGAATAAAGTAGCCTTCATGTCTGCTTATGCTATTCATCAGCTTCACATCTTTATCTTCGTTTTAGCTGCTTTCCATGTCTTTTATTGCATAATGACTCTGTTTTTGGGCAGAACCAAGGTAATCTTTAATCTTGTCGGTTGCCATCTCTTGGAAATCTTTCTTCTAAGAGAAAAACCACTGCCTTTTAGTTGTTGAGCCTCCATTATCGAGATATTCTCGTATCGACAATGATTGAAACCTCAAGAATAATCGGAATGAGAAACCAGACATTTCTTCATCTCTTTCTCTCTCTAACTCTCTTACATGGCTTCTTCAATTGCAGATGAGTAGGTGGAAGACATGGGAGGAGGAAACAAAGACAATAGAATATCAATATTACAATGGTACTTTCATCATTCAAATACTCAATTACTTCTGATTCAATTTAAAATAACAAGATTTCCATGAAGGGTTTAAATCCATGACTAATGTGCTGCAGATCCTGCACGGTTTCGGTTTGCACGGGATACTACATTCGGGCGCCGACACTTGAGCACTTGGAGTCGCTCGGCAATATCTGTTTGGATAGTAAGTATTTGAGACCAACAACGCTAGCAAATGTTGGTTAAGTTGATTCTCTAATCTTTTCTTTTTTGGTTTGTCTTTCATTTCCCTTCCCATGCAGGTTTGTTTCTTCAGACAATTCTTTCGATCCGTAACTAAAGTCGATTACCTCACATTAAGGCATGGATTTATCATGGTAAAGTTTAATTTAGATGTAAATGCACTTATTCTCGAAGTTTGGACGAATAGTCGAAGCTTGGTGTGAATTTCAGGCGCATTTGGCCCCTGGAAGTGAGACGAAGTTCGACTTTCAAAAGTACATTAACCGATCGCTGGAAGAGGATTTCAAAGTTGTCGTGGGAATCAGGTAATTTGCAGAGAAATTATTTCTCTTGGTTGGACTATCTGGCTTCATTGAATAACTTGTTTCCTCTATGCAGCCCAGCTATGTGGTTTTGTGCTGTTTTGTTCCTCATTACAAATGTATATGGTGAGCTCTTTCTTCTTTTTTCGGCTTTTTTTGAAAAAGAAAATCCGAGTTTTTAGTTTTACTGATATGTTTTACTTGCAGGGTGGCATTCATATCTATGGCTTCCATTTCTCTCTTTGATTGTAAGTAAACTGCAATATATATATTAATATTTCTTTTTTTTCGGGTTTTTATGTGTTTAAGAGAATCTAATCGAAGATTATGCAGGTGATTCTGCTTGTGGGAACTAAGCTGCAAGTGATTATTACAAAGCTGGGCTTGAGAATCCAAGACCGGGGCGATGTGGTCAAGGGTGCACCCGTGGTGCAGCCCGGCGATTATCTTTTCTGGTTCGGTCGTCCCAAGCTCATGCTCTTTCTAATTCACTTTGTTCTTTTTCAGGTAAAACTATATACCATTTTTTTTATTTTCAAAATCTATTTTCTAATCTTAGTCTTGGTGTATTTTCAGAATGCGTTTCAACTCGCCTTCTTCGTGTGGAGCACGGTAAGGAACTCTCCTCAATGAAAAAAAAAGTCCAATTCTGCAGGACATTTGCCCTGATCTGTTCTCTGTTTTCGTAGATTACGTTCGGCGTGAGATCTTGCTATCACAAGAAAATCGAAGATATCGCCATCCGGCTCTCCCTCGGGTAATTATACCGCATTTACGAAGCCTTTTTGGTTCGTTTCCAATCAGTTTGAAAGATGCTAAACCAAAAGAAAATGGATTGTTTCTTCAGGGTAATTATACAAGTTTTATGCAGCTATGTAACTCTCCCTCTCTATGCTCTTGTTACTCAGGTGAGTTTTAAGCTCAAAAAACTAATCCTTTTTGGATCAATAATATGAGATTCTTGAAGCACAATGAGCTTAATTTGTCTTTATTTCAGATGGGTTCTACAATGAGACCAACCATATTCAACGACCGGGTTGCGGCCGCTTTGAAAAACTGGCACCACTCAGCCAAGAAGAACACTAAACGAAACCGGAATTCCGAGTCAAACACGCCCATGTCGAGTCGACCGGGAACTCCCTCACACGCCATGTCTCCCGTTCATCTTCTCCACAATTATAATCAAAGCAGCACTTCTCCCCGGTTATCGGACATCGACCATGAGCACTGGCGCATGGAGGAAGATGACTCTTCCCATCCCGACAATCGTGTGGCTGCCGATGAGCCAGGACACGATCGTGAATTCAACACCATCGGGCATGAGAGGCCGATGCACGAGTTAAGCTCGGCTGGACCGTCTGCTCCTCGGACGGTTCGAAAGCAACATGAAATCCACATGGGTTCTTCGGATTTCTCGTTTGCAAATGAAAATTAGTGTAGTATAAACGGAACGACGAAGATCTGCAGTTTGGTTCTTGGAGCACATTTCATTGTCATTCCTAATTAGAGACTTTTTTTCTCAGTTTTATGAACACTCTAATTTTCCATATATAGACTAGAAATGGGAAAAAGAATCAATGTACTCTGTCACTTGAAGCATAGACAATCTCCAATTCGTTTTTATTTTGTAAAATAAAAGAAGATTATTTATTGTACTCTGTAATTTATTATTTACGAAACGGTGTCGTTTCCTTTGACCCGGCGGTTATATAGCTTCACGTCGTCTTTGCAAACGCATAAGAAACGCACTAACTGTCGCTCTTCCTCTCAATACTAGGGGAATGGGAGATTAGGAACTTGGAAGTCTGCGTTTCTTCGCTGTTTAATCGGTTTCGATCAAGGTTTAATCGGATTTGGCGGGGCTTCAAGTAGTTAATCTTGATCTTGATCTTGATCTGAAAGCTCTGTTGCGTCCATGGATGCGAGAACCGATTCGAGGAGCGACAACTCGTCGATCGAGCAGCAACTTCTTCATCGTCAAATTTCTGTAGCTTCGCAGAAGCAACCTTCCACTTCTACCAATTCCATGGACTTAACCGCCGTAACTAAGAGGTGCAATTCTCTTTCCTTGTGATTTACTTTCGCTATTTGGATCAGGAGACTTGAAATGAAGAAAAGGTAAAGTAGGGAAAGAAACAATCTCGCACTCATACTCTCTTCTATTTATTGGATAATCAACCAAATTTTTTGGCATCTTCATTTTCTTTTTGTTTGTTCTGTTTCCTGACGATGAATTTGACAAAGATAGTTGTTGCATATGCTCTTCTTCGCTAGTTCTTCAATACAGTCCTCTTTTTATATCTTTATTTTATTTACTTAATTATATGACTTTTAATTTAATATTAATTTCGTAGCTCGGTTTCCATAATACTCAAGAACTGTATAATCTGTGATTTGCCTTTTGGACTGTGTCATGTTGGCAAGTAGGAAAATCAGATGGTTGAGAATTATCCCCATCTGGTTAACGTTGATCAATACTCGTACCTAACCTATTTGTATTTAGTACTTCCCCGGAATGAACTCTTTTGGCGTCATCTCATTTTTAATGGTTTGTTGTTTTATTTGATTGCAGGCTTCAGACGGAATTGATGTCTTTGATGGTAAGTTTCAAATTGTTCATAAATATTTTTTGCATGTTCATCTTTAATTGTATTACCTAGTACACTTCAGCCATTTTTGAATTTTGATGTCTCTGCTTCCATCCAGAAATTCTTTTCACGTCAGATCGTTCTATTGATTATTTGATTAACTAGAATCCTTGATTAGAAAATTATATTTAACTTGAACTGCACCAACTTTCGCACTTCTGCTGAAAAACATATGATTTTCTTTTGTTTTGTTTAGTCAGCATCCTTTATATCTAGCTTGATCTTTTGAGCTTTATGTTTTTTAATCAAGCAAATACTAAACATGCAGACCTCAAATCAATCAGTCCATATATCTAGCTTGATCTTTTGACTTTTGAGTTTTTTAATCTAGTAAATACTAAACAGGCAGACCTCAGATCAATCACTTCATATATCTAGCTTGATCTTTTCACTTTGAGTTTTTGTAATCAAGTAAATGCTAAAAGATTGACCGCAGATCAGTCAGTATATATATTGTTTAAGTTTCAACAAAAATCTAATGAAAAAGGATATCATCTACATATTTGAGTTTGAGAATCAAAATTTTTATTATGACATCACAAACGCCGCAAATTTATTGTCTCGTACTTAGATATTTTACACCTGGACAAGGTTCTGGCCCTCCGTGATTGTAGAAGGCCTCGTGATTAATGTTGATTCAAATTAGAGCTAAAGTCATTCCCGATATTTCCTTTCAGAATTTATTATGAATTTGTGTTTATTCTTAACAGTGCTTTATTCTTTAGATGAGCGGAAGAGATCTGGGAGTATCAGCTTTTCCGGAACATGATAGTATTTTCTCATGGATTGGCACAATTGAGGGTGGGAAAGGAACTGTGTATGAAGGTTTATCCTACAAAATCTCTTTACGTTTTCCTATGGAATACCCTTTCAAGCCGCCCCTGGTAAAGTTTGAAACTATGTGCTTCCATCCTAATGTTGATCAGCACGGCAACATTTGTCTTGACATCCTTCAGGTAACTATTGAATCGTATGTTTTGTTTGTTGATCATAAGTCATTTATCTGTGTGCAGTCTTTTGAAGTAATTTTTAAGTAAATATGAGTGTGATAGTAAATTAGTAATAGATATTTAGGGTATTAACTTGTGTGATTATACGTGAGTATTATTTTTCTCAATGTTTTTTTTTATATTTCTTGCAATACATGTAATCTCTTTTGCATTGCTTAGGACAAGTGGTCGTCAGCTTATGATTGCAGAACAATTCTCTTATCTATACAATGCCTATTAGGAGGTTTGCTCCCTGCTTTTCTTATTTGTCTGTTCTCTCTTTCAGTTTTATGCTTGTCTTACGAAGTTTTATACTTCCGCGCAGAGCCCAACCCAGAGAGTCCTCTTAACAGCTGTGCTGCAGCTTTGTGGACTAGTAAGGAAGGTTGGACTTATTTTTTTCTTCTCCCTCATGAAACTTTCGTTGAACTGCATGCCTAATCCTAAGCCAGTGTCATGATTATAGTTGTTCTAAATTTCATTATTTGTTAAATCCTTTTAACTTTTGTTTGTTTACAAATTTGCTGTTACTTTTCCTCTATAAATCACAATCCTGCGTCATATGTTATGACCCATTAGTTACTTGTATGTAACAGAAAAGAGTCGATGTAAAATTACTCTCTAATTTGCTCGTCTGAGTAAAATCTGTCTTGAACATGATCACGATAAATGTAGACAATTTTACTGAACATAATCAAATATGTAATAGAAAAGAGTAAATGTAAAATTTCTCTAATTAATTGCTTGCGTCCTTATTCATCTAATCTAGTGATAGTTAAATCAAGAACTGCATTTAAAGTTAGGATGCCTATTTCAAGTAGCAGCAATCATATTATTTAGTGACATTTTTAGTTGGAATTATTATGCTTGTCTTCTGTAGACTACAAAAAGATGGTTCATAAACAATATTTTGCTGGGCAAATCTGATCCATGGCAAAATATTGGAGACACCCACACAGCCACACTACGGTGTGAAGTTTTCGTAATGGCGTGGAGCAAAAATTATGACCGTACGATGTGAAGTCCTTGTAATGGAGTAGAGCAAGTATTTTTAGAGCTGCAGAGAGGTATAGATTTCATGTTCATTTCTCATCCAACTTTCTGCCCACGCCAGCGTTGAAAGCCAAAACCAAAAAAGGTACTCGCCCATATGTAAGTCTTTTTCTTACTTCTCTTTTGTATGAAACAAAATGGCTCGCTCATTTGGTGGTGCAGGGTAGTGTTGTTAGATAATTTATAAAATAGTTTTTCTTCATTATTTGCTTGTCTCGTAGAAAACCATTTTGTGTGTTTTATTTTTTAAAAAAAAGAACTAATAAGAAAAACTAGATTATAAATGATTTAATACAAAGACAGTTTTATGAAATGTTGTGACAAAAATATAATTTTTTAATATAGAAAGAATTTAAACTCTTACATTTGAAATGGTCCAAAAAAATCGCAGGGGCGCCGGGCCCATTTCGTCCAAGAATTTGCAGTAATTCGATTGAAATTAATATAATTTTAAAGAATTACACTCTAATATACATTCATCTTTCCTTATCGAGATAAATAGAGATTTTGAGAATCAAACTGTTTTACTTTTAACTTCCCAGCTAAACCTCTCGCAAGCTCATCTGCATACAGCCAGAGGTCGGTTGTACCTTTGGCTATTTTTCCCAATAGCCGAAGCAGTAAGAAGTTAATGATAATTCAACACCCGAAGTAAACAAATAACTGTATGGAACTTGAAATTAGGCAACAAACCCCAAGGCGAAGAATACAGATCTCTCGCAGCGACGCATGATGAATATTAGGACGTTGCACTTTCACAGCAACAGAACAACCATGTAGATTTGTCCATTTGTAGACACGAACATCATTACATTCTGAAAAATTGGAGTAGTCCCTATTAAAACCTGCTTAATGTCCGTCGGTAACTTTGTATGGGAATGTACATGCTGTTGCAGAGAACAAAGTCGCATTTAAAGAACTACCAGACCAAATGATGCTGCAGCCTCAGAGATGTAACTGAAAAAAAAGATTGCACTGACGAAACCTGTTTTTCCTCTCTAATTTCATAGCCACTATCTTTGGAAAAGGAGGAATTTGATCCTGCTACCCTGAAAATGTCTGGCATCAATCATCATGATTCAAAACCAGTAAAAAGATTGTGAGAATCAACAATGTTGCTCATTGTTGTAACTTAAAAACTCTTTATTTTTTTGTCTCAGATAAAAACTTCATTTTGTGATTTAGTACAAGCATCGAGATAAATGAGTATACATGCTTCATTATGTTAGAACAAATAGTGAAAATATCTAGCAGTCTCTTTGTATTCATTTTAGAAATAAACAAGCTCCATCGATGTAATTTTTTAATAAATGCGTGAAATTGTCATAAATATTCCAAGTAGGGTTAAAATTTTATATTTCGTTGATCTCATTTTTCAACTATTGTATCAAGATGTTTAAGAGCCATTGCCCCCCTTCATTATAGAAGATTTAGTAAACGAATAGCTAACCTTAGAAATTTCGCTTCCAATAATATCTGGTCTTGTTGAAAGGGACTGACCAACTGCATCAGCAAGCTTAGCAAAGGCAAGTAACTAGCATATTGGTAAGCTTAAGACTGCACTGTAAATCATATGACCAGCATATACAGATAGATATAAAAAAAGCCACAAATAGCTAGCAAAGACAACGATGGAACGATATGAAAGTTTCTAATTTCTCCCCTTTGATAAAATTTGGACCGAGCTCTAACAACGTTTATTTATGCAATCCCAAAGTTGTATTTCGATTCATCCCAAATATCTTATCACTTTAAAAGTTCTAACCATCAGAGCTGCAGAAGCAAATGAGAAAAATATTATCAAGTTGAAAATATTTAAAATTCAATTAACTTCTCCTTCAAAATAATAGTAATGACGATAGTCATTCAACCTAACAGTAAAGTAATTCAAACTAAAAGTAGGCTAATCGCAGGGTACTATAAAGAATCCAGCTGGAGAGAAGACCAAGAACATGTAGTACAGAAAATTAACTAGTGCGACTCACACTTGGGACCTAAACTTTGCAGATGATATCGTATAGAAAGAGCCGTCTACTATAAGCTGTATCTGAACAGAAGGGCAGTAGGGATTTAAGGATAATGAATGAGGACTTGAAAATTAAGTAGCACGGAAAAACTATCCAAATGAAAATATGTTATAAATGTTGCACAAATCATACCTCTATAGACTATAAGCATTATGGCCACTAAATGAGGTCCTCGGCTGAAATGATCATGGACCTTGCGGGCCGGGCTTGGACCAGAGCCTAAACAGATAATAAAAATAGTAAGCATGTGCCTGCGAAGCATTGAATGCCATGAGTAAATTAACACCAGAAGGTCCTGCTAGTGTATTTTTCGAGACTATATTATTACCAGTTGACATATGAGCGTAAATTCTATAAGATGGAGGTTTGGCCTGAGAAACACGCTTGAATACACATGCAAATGGGTAATTAAACAGAGCAAGACAAAGACAAAAACAAAAGGAACAGTATACTTTGATGTTATATACTTCGTTACTTATAAGTTATAGACAACGAGAGATGCTCTACAGACAAGAAATCTCATAAGACATGAACTGTCCTTCAGGAAAACAAACGGAACTCTCCTTAAATAGATTTGGCAAAAAAAAGGGAACGGTGAAACAATAAAAAATGATAGTGAAGAATAGATCTTCTTTATGTCTCGTAGTGCTGTCCTATTGAAGAGTACTCATCAATCAGCATCAAAACTGAGAGTGATAGCAGATGCATAAATATTTACATCATCTACAAAAAGGTTCCTACTAATTGAACGAATCGGAATCCTGCTCGATCAAAGACCAACATCAAACCACTTTCTACAACATCATATTAATAAGCTAACTATTAATTCTTCTAGAAGGAAAGCCTAATTATTCATACATTTAATAATTTTTAAAAACGTAATAGATCAATTCAAACTCTATTACATAGCAGTAACTCGAGTAAGACGGAAAGGAATTTCAACTATACGATCCAACTACAACTCGGATGGAAGCCATCGACGTCTAAAAAGAAAAAGACCAAGCAGAAGGAAAAGAAGTAGAAAAGTCTCCGTAAAAGTGGAGCTTAACCTGGATATGAAGGTCGAGGCCAGAGAGGGGGGAGACGAGTAGCGCATGGATCTTCGAGGTTTTTGAAGCCACGTAAAATCGTCCACAGAATTCAAATTCCTAGGGGTTCGAAAAGATTCATTCGCTCTCTCTAGACTTCTGCTCATCCCATTCTTCATAGTCTCCATGTCCTTGCGAACGATACGCGTAAGATTCCCCAAATTGCGGCTCTCTCGCTTCCTACTTCGTCCTCTCTTCACCGACGTCATGATATAGGTTCTCTTGAAGCTATATCCGTACATGTATGCCAGGAGATGACTGTTCGGGAAGCTACCACAGTCGCGGCCATTAATAAGACAAGGAGAGTTGACAATGCTCGAGAAAGAACGTCAAAATGCGAATTAACTAGCGATCATCCAGTACCTTCCTGAGTCGACATTAATTCAGAGAGCGAAGAATCTTCAAATTAATGTATGAATCGATCAATCAATGGCAGAAGAAACAGACCGAGCAAGTGAGTGGGGCTCTGCTCCGTTGCCGTGGTTTACTAGTACCTGAGCTGGGGAGCGCGGTAGCGTGAAGCAGAATTTAATAATTTATAGAGCTAGCTAAACCGAAACACACACGTGTCGTCTTTTCATTTGTTCGACCAGATTCGTCCTATATGTTAAACCATTCTGGAAAATAATTTAGGACAAATTTACTAATAAATTTAATTTGTTATAATTATATACTTTATATTTATTATAAAAATAATTTGATATGTGAATAAATTATAATTTTTCCGTGGATATTCCACGTAGGCTTTCAGATGGATTGACAAGCCACGTGTCGTGCAGAGAATGCATAAGAAAAGCTCGTTAGCCAATGAAACGCAACAAATAGATTCTCCTATATCTCCCCTGCGCATACTTTAACTCCCTCCCCCTCCTTCATCCTCACCCCAAAGGCCTCAGCAACTTCAGATCTCTGAAAATGGCGGCCAACACGTTAATGAGCTGCGGAATCACAGCCGTGGCGTACCCGTCGGTCCTCTCGGCGTCCAAATCGAAGTTCGCCGCCTCATTCGCCCTTCCTTCGTATGCAAATGCGTCTTCGCGCTTCTCCATGTCCGCCGAATGGATGCCCGGCCAACCAAGACCTCCATACCTGGATGGCTCTGCTCCGGGGTATGAAAGCCTGTCGATATTTCGTTTTTTTTCTTCCCTCAAACCGTGGATTTTGGGAAAGCTAATGTTTGTGATTTGTCTGCTCTTGTTTCAGAGATTTTGGGTTTGACCCACTTGGATTGGGTTCGGTGCCGGAGAATCTGGAGAGATTCAAAGAATCTGAGCTCATCCATTGCAGATGGGCCATGCTCGCTGTTGTAAGTCCTCTCTGACAATCATTCTTGCCGTTAGTGTTTCATTACATAAGCTAAAGCTGCTCATCAGTATAAATTGTTCTTCCTTAATAAGTCTTAAAATTAGGACCATGGCCTGTCAAAGTTTATAAATTCAAGCTGCATCTCAGATGACATATCAAAGTTTCCTTTTCTGGGTAGATTTCTGTAGAGTATTATGAAACAATACGAGTGAAAAAAACAAAACTTGGTCATTTATCAGTGTATAAAATGGTTGAAACACTTTTGCAGCCTGGGATCTTGATTCCAGAGGCGTTGGGATTAGGAAACTGGGTGAAGGCTCAAGAGTGGGCGGCAATTCCTGGAGGACAAGCCACCTATTTGGGACAGCCCGTGCCATGGGGCACATTACCTACAATTCTGGTGATCGAGTTTCTTGCCATTGCCTTCGTAGAGCACCAACGCAGCATCGAAAAAGACCCGGAGAAGAAGAAGTACCCTGGAGGAGCATTTGATCCTCTGGGCTTCTCCAAAGACCCTGCAAAGTTCAAGGAATACAAGATCAAAGAAGTTAAAAATGGTAAAACTCCAAAACCCTAGTTTAAAATGATATAAAATGAAGCTCTCTGGTCTGATTTTTTGGCGGGCAGGTCGGCTAGCGCTGTTGGCGTTTGTTGGGTTCTGTGTGCAGCAATCGGCGTATCCAGGGACCGGGCCATTGGAGAACTTGGCCACTCACTTGGCCGACCCATGGCACAACAACATCGGTGATATCATCATCCCAAGAGGGTTGTAAATTTTACACCATTTGTAAATTTCTGTGTAATCATCTGAATTATGGTGGGTTGTAATGTCTTGGCCTTGATTTTGGTGTCCGGAACTAATGTCAGAAGGAAAAAACATATGGATTTGGTTTGAAACCTGGATGTTCTTATTAGTTTCTCATAAGGATATTATCTCATAACATAAAAGAAGAAGAGGAAGTAGGGTTTTTTCGGAAGAACAGAAGAAGAAGACGCTTTCTTTATTAGTTCTCTCGAAACGGGTGCAAAATGTGGGAATCAGAGGGGTACAATTTGATTTAACTATGACGTGGGTGCTACTTTGCTTTGGAGTTAAGTTCGAGAAACCGAGTTAGAGAGAGAAAGCACATGACTCTCTCGCTCTCTGTGCCAGCAGAAGAGGCTCATCATCTTCGTACAAAAGAAAAAAACCAGAACCAATGGCTGCATGCCTGAATGCACTGCACTTTGTTTTCTGCCAAGTTCGAGGGGAGATTAGGGTTTGGAAATAGGAAGAATGAAGAGAGAGAGAGAGAGAGAGAGATTGAAGCCATGGAAGGGAAGAAGAAGGTCTGGTACTAGAGAAAGAATAGGAGGAAGAAGAAGACTGACACCAGGATACCCACTCTTGTCACTTCCAAAGCTCTATACGACAAAGCTTTTACCATTTTCATCAATGGATCCCCTCTCTCCTTTTCTTTCTTTGCCCTTTTCTACATTCATGGAAACTAAATGCCAATTTCTCCCATTTCTTCTCTGCAACCCCTTTTTCAGACTTTCACAATTTCAGAATATCGAATCTCTCTCCCCCTCTCTAAAAATAATACACAGACCAACTGGGCAAATGCCTGTTCTTCGCTACATTTTCTCACCAATATTTTATTTTTCTAAACTCTCTTTTTTTTCTAAATGTTCGCCGTATATACTCGTAGAATACGGTTTCAGTATTTTCAGAGAGGTGAAATTCTCGTATTGTGATTGACAGTTTATGTACAATCTCAAAAAGATACGGTCGAGGCATATTCAGGACTGATCGTTCACAAAGAATATGCCTTAAACTACCACGTAAGTTTGAAGTTACGAGTGGACATTCAGTTTTTAACAATTAATTTATGATTTTTTTTTCAATTTAATAAAACCCGTAAATTAAATTCAGAAAGTGATTTAATCAATCACGAGTTTCCACAGTTTAATCACGACATTCAAACAGGTCATTCAGCCTGGTTTGTCTCTATATACCTGAAGTTTCTGTCCTGTGTTTTCGGTGCCTTCTAATATTTTCAGTCTTATTTTAATTTTGACTTAATTTTATTTATATTAAAAAAATAAAATATAACAATAAATTATATATTTTTTATTATATTTAAGTCGAGTTTTAAGTAATTCGTCGAGTTTATAAATAATTTTAAGATTTATATCGGATTTTATTAGGATTTAGATTGTGTTTTACTCGATTTTTAAAATTTGTTTGGTTCACAGTCACTGTTCTAGTTTCACAGCTTTTTTACTTCTAAAGACCGGAAATAGCTGATAGTTCTAATTCGATTTGTAGTTTCGGTCCAGATTTGCCCACCCATAATCATTGTCTCTAACTAGCATAATACGTTGGCATATTTATAGTTGCTCGTGTTGCAAAAAAAATTGAAATAACTCCGAGAATGAAAATTTTCGTAAGTTGACTATTGAATAAGTTCGGTAAGATTTGTAATGGTTGGATAATATGGTCCGTTTCTGATTAAATCGTTTGCCTTTGGGTTTTTTTTGGCACTAGATAGTCGTGCTTGCATAAAAGCAAGCACCTTCTCGATTTTTAAAATTTGTTTGGTTCAAACTTTTTTACTTTTAAAGATCGAAACTAGCTGATAGTTCTAATTCGGTTTGCAGTTTCGGTTCAGATTTGCCCACCCCTAGCCATTGTCTCTAGCTAGTACAATACGTTGGCATATTTATAGTTGCTCGTATTGCAAGAAATTTTGAAATAACTCCAAGAATGAAAATTTTCGTAAGTTGACTAATGAATAAATTTGGTAAGATTTGTAATGGTTGGATAATATGGTCCGTTTCTGATTAAATCGTTTGCCTTTGGGTTTTTTTTGGCACTAGAGTAGATAGTCGTGCTTGCATAACATATTTATTATATAACATTAAAAGTGTACATGGAATAGTATTAATTTTTAGAAAAAGATTAGCAGAAAATTAGTTTTAGTTTTAAAAGAAAATGAAAAAAAGGGAAGCAAGAGTGAGCAAGAGCATCCATGTGCATTCCAAACGCTCCCAGACGAAATGATATTCAGACAGTAGAAAAGCAACCTCTGCTTTACGACCTAGAAAAGGAGATTTCAAACCCACTTCAACGTTTCTTTGCTATTTGCTGTTGCCTCTCTCTCTCTCTCTTGGAAGTCTATATTTAGAGGCATCTGCGTTGGTTGCTAGCTCAAAGCCTCAACCCCACCTTCTTCATTTCTTCCCCCTGAAATCCACTCCAGAACCCCACCGAGTTATGTCTTCTGGGTCCGTTTTTTTCAGGTGGGAGGATCGACGTCAAAATAGTTCAGTCCATTCTTGTATGTCCGTGAAGTTTTTTTGGTTGCATACATATATACATTCATGTGCCTGGCTCCCTGTATGCCATTTGCAGAGCTTCACCGAGAAATCGATGGCCTCCGTGGATGGCGTATGAGGAGCCATGCATATTTCCATGTTTACTTTTACTGTACTCGTTTTTTCATCCAAAATCTTTTCTGTTTCAGCTTCGTCTCTTGTTTTATTCGATGAAACTGTTGTTCTTTCCTCTACGAAGCTTTCATTCTCGTCTTTCTTTCCAGCAGTCGCGTGGATAATCATTTCCATCACATGTAACGAGGGGTCTGAGAAAGAAAGCCTGCTCAATTAATTACCGAACTGTTCCTGACTGACAGACGCCATGGAAGTTACAAACCTAGGCTATCAAGCAGCCCAAACGGTTTACTTCGAATTCTTACATCGATGCCACGCTTGTCTCCTGGACATTCAAATGTTCACCAGCATTAATGTCATCATAAAAGTAATTAAAAAAAAACCATTCTGAGTTTCTTCATTTTTCTCATTTTAAAGCCTGCTCTCTTTATTTTTCAAGAATGTCTGTAAGCGTTTGGAGTTTAGCAACGAAATGGGAATTTTCTCTGAAGAAAAAGAGGATCATCTTATCGTCAAACTGTATTGCTTGCAAGCAGAGCACAATAATAATACATAAAAAAGATGCTTTTGGAAGAATGCTCGAATGCGACTGTGTATCGGATAATCCTGAAACTAATTGAATCCCACTTTAATAAACGTAACAAGCTTCGATCTCAAATGCTGGTTGGTTGCTTTGCGTACAGTTTATAATAAGCTTCGATCTCAAATGCTGAAATATCTGAATAGCATCTTAGAAATCGACCTCTGCAATGGTTATTTTCTCTCTCTACCTCTTATTTTTTCTCTCTTCTATCTAGAATATGTTCCTTTCTGTCTCTGAGCAAGAGGGTGACGTGGGGTTTTGAGAGAGAAGAAGAAAAGAGAAAGGGAAGCGGAACCGAAAAGTGAAAAAGGGATCATGGGGAAAGCAAAAGCGCATGCAGGGTAAAGAAGGAAAAGGCTATGATTATAGGCTAGGATGGAATCTCACGCAGTGAAGAACAGTGGGGCCCTCTCTCCTTGATACTTCTTAGTTCTTGCACATACATCACACGGTCAAAGCAGGTCAGAAAACAACTTTGCTCTGCTTGAGTTCTCTCTCTATATTTTTCTAGAGAGAGAGAAAGATCTTCTGAAAAATCCCATTTCAGATCTTGTGTATTGACCATCGACTTTTTCAAAAAACATTTTTTTTTACCCAAAAGTCTCGAAATTTCTCGCTCCGATACGATAATTTGTGAGTTGATTAAATCACGATGACTCAACGACTCAGAGATATGAGACATTTACCTGATATTCTAAAGAGCTACCCCAACATTGATAGTAACAACTCTCACACTAGGACAACGCAGACATCGAACTTAGCCTATTGTACCCAATCTACTATCTATGAGCCAACTGAACTATGTCCATGCAGACACATTCTTTTATAACTACTTAGTTACATTTAGGTTAGAGTGTATTTTCTAGACGTTACTAGTACTATATTATCTATTTTATTTCGATCATCTTTATAAATTTATTTATGAATTTATAGTTTAAAATATTTTATACTTGATAAAAAGAAAAACTTTATTTATATATAATGTAAATATTATTTTTATAAATGATATGATATTATACGACTCTCACATCTTCTGGTACTAGAAAAAAAAAGGTTGATTTTTCTATCAAAAAGAATTTAACTTTATTTTAGGAAAAAGGATTGGTTTGTGTACTTTAATAATGAAAAGAAAGATGATGGTGAATGTGTTATGTCTATGTGGAAGATTTTATGTTGGTCCTCTAGCAAGCACTTCTCTATTTCCCCACCTTTGCTTGCCCTACTTGACCATTCCACAAATGACTTTGCTTTTATGTAAAGTTTATTATCTATTGTACTGTGGGTCATGTTTTCAAGAATTATGTCAAGTTTGAGGTCCATTTTTTAATTTGGGTCGAATTTTACCTGATTTTTTATTCGTTTTACCCAATTTTTGGTCGATTTCCACCCATAATTCGGTTCCTAATTCACAGTTTCGGCCCCAAACCTAAAACCGGAACCATTAATTGACTATTTTAACTAGCCAGAATTGTGAGGCGGCAATCCCAGACCAGACTCGAGATTTGGCGAAATTCATGAAACAGCTAACAAAACCCATAAAGGTAAAACATCTGTAATATTATGCCAAGTTGAAGTGTTCGTTACTGAAAAAAATTCAAAGTGTGCACTTGAAAATAGCTCATACTTGTAAAACAAATTGATATTTGTTCCTTTAAAAACCTCGGGGAATAGAAACATGGTGGTCGAGAGAGATTTTAAGAACCAAATCTTAATCCTACTTGATGACCATGTGAAATCCATTGACAATTCTAATCAACTATGCTAAGTAAAAAAGAAAAACTGTACTCAAATGAACCCGAAAATTCAAACTTTACATACTGATTCTATCTCTTCACAACAAAGATACAAAAGCACCGTTTTATCGGCACGATGTTTGAAAAAACACATAAAATTATGTGCTTCTCCGGTTGTATAATGTCACAATTGTTTATTGAAGATGGTATGATCTAAGAGGGCTACTTCCGCTAGTCGAAGACGATGACGAGGAGAACGACCAGGCCGAAGCAGCCAGTCTAGCCAGCAGGATAGAATGTCTAGACGGGCTTTTCTTGCTGACCTTAACGTCCGTGATATCGGAGACCAATCCGGGCTTCGAGATTTCAAGATTATCGATGTTGATTTGATCATCGATCATCATCTGGACGGCCATTGACATGAGAGGCCGAAGAATATATCTCTCTTGGACGCAATACAAACCGAGTTTCAGATATCGAATTGCTTCCTTTTCTGAGAAGTTGTTTTCTAGCAGTGGATCCACTAGATCAATAAGCTTATCTGCTTTGTACATCTCATATGCCTGCACCCAAAATAAAAACTCCAATTCTTGTAGCTATTGAGTTATTTTTGTTTGCAACAAACGAAAATAAAATCGATAAGCATAGCAATAAAACGTACTGTTCGGACAAGGTAAATCTCTCCTTTTTCAGGGTCGAAATCGATCGGTGATTTCCCGGTTATTATTTCTAATAGCAGAACTCCAAAACTATATACATCAGACTTTCTTCTTAGATGTCCAGTTAATGCATACTCTGGTGCAAGATAACCTCTACAAAATACAGAACAACCTCAAGTTCATAATCTTCATGACTTTATGCCACAACAAACAGCTAATCAAATCTATTTTTATTCTTTTTTAACTATTGTGGAGAGAGAGAGATAGAGAGACAGAGAGATGGCTTACAGAGTTCCAGCAACTCTTGTGCTAATATGACTAATATTATCAGGGAAAAGCTTGGAGAGTCCGAAATCAGCAAGTTTAGGAGTGAAATTCCAATCCAAAAGTATATTGCTAGGCTTAATATCGCGATGAATTATATGCGGTTTAACATGCTCATGAATGTAAGCAAGGCCCTTTGCGATTCCGATCGACACTTCCCTCCTCGCCTTCCACGAAAATTTAGTCCGTTGTTTGCTGGCGAGAAATGTCTGAGCAAGGTTGCCATTTTCCATATAGTCGTAAACGAGAATTCTTGAAGGACCATCGACGCAACACCCGTGAAGCTTCACTAAATTCTCATGGTTGATGTTCGAGAGAGATACTATTTCAGAGATGAATTCGGTGTCTCCTTGCTTTGACTCCATTGATAATAACTTCACTCCCATTAGTCGTCCATCCTCTAGCTTTGCCTTTAATAATCACAATATAGATTCGAAAAACACTGTCAATATCCGTTTAATAATTCAAATGCAACGAAACCAATCTCAAGTTTAATATGTTTTCTGAAAGCATTGAAATTTACTTTGTAAAACTGCTTCTGGTTTCTAATCAGAGATTTTGCTATCAAAATGCCAAGATAGTACCTTGTATACAGAGCCAGATCCTCCTGCACCAATCTTGTTGGAAGATCGGAAGCCATGGGTGGCTGCTTTAAGCTCACCATGTGAGAATAATTGAAAGTTTAGAGGAACTTCCACACCTGCTATGATTAGATTTCAACTCATCAATTGGCTTATTCTACATCAAAACACGATTTCGACATAATATCCAAATGGGTAGGACAAAAACTATATCTAGTTGCCAATAAATTAGTAATAAATAATAAAATTTGTACAAAATAAAAAAAATCTGTACCTCGTACATCGTCGACGTCGGCCACATCCGACTTACACAGCCATTTTGAGAAACCGAGAGCGAACTTCATTTCCTCGAACACTTGGCGTGCAGGCCCAAAAGCCAAAAACCCTCTTCAAATTTCCATTACCAGTATCTGAAGAGAAAGCTCAGAACCTGCAACGAAAATGGCGATGACCATGTGAAATTAACGAAAAAGACGTATTAATAACGAGTGATTGCGGGCCCACGGCGGCGACATGCATTACCCTGAGCATCCATTCATCTTTTTGTCAGCGTTTCTCCGGTCCAAATCCTCAGTGAAAACATGCGCGTGTGAATAATTAGTCAACGGCGTTTCTTTTGACTTACGGCTCTTGACGAACTCCAATCATTTACGACGATTTGAGATGAATTTTCGTCATTTATATTTCATTTAAGCTGAATTCTAAGCTCTTACCATCGTCGTTATCATATCATAATACCAAAATAAAAATGGCGCCTTGAATGCAGAAGACTGGTCAGCTTGAGCTTCGTCAAACTTTAAACAATAACTGATTGCCCTTCTTTAGTCAAAGTTGGGTGGCTATAACCCGACAAAATTAATATTTTTTTTTGTGGAACAAAAAATAATCGTTATTAAAAAAATAAATTGCACGTTATACATTTTTTTGTCATTCCAAAACATGACAAAAACAGCTTTTATGTGCTATTTATTTCATTGTTTGGGTTATATAAAAAAAATCAAAATGAGGATAATTAAAAAAAAACATGAAATATGCAATTTAAATAAAAATTTATTCAAAATTTACTTTCTAATTATCTCAAAATATTAAATAAAAGTCAAAATAAAACCTTCTGGTGTAAATTTTAATTATTTGGCGCAATTAACTGAAAAGATTGATTAATATAACTTATTATTTGGACCCCCGAGATGCGCATTGCTCGTACGGAGGTACAATGAGCCAATGAAGGTCTATGAACTGGGCCTCACCTTGTCTTAGAGCCCATGGCTTCATCTCAGAGGCCCGTTTTTTAAAGGCCCAACTTCATTAAACTCATAATTCGGCAATTATTTTTATTATTTAATATTGTAAATGAGTGAATAAATGGTAAAAAAGATTAATAAATTATTTTTTATGGGAGAATCAAGGGAAAAAATAAATAAAACAATTTGTGGTGGAATGGAATTGGGTCTCAAGTTCGAGGCACGTTACTAGAATAGAAGGTAAAAATAAAGGAGACGTATTGGATGAAGCGACCAATAGGGCGATGGGTGGCCGAGGTTGGTCGAAAGCGACTGGAGTTTATTTAATTTTTTGCGTGATTGAGTCACGGCCATGGCCGCACCCGAGTCAGACGGTTAGTCCACCAAACCACGGGAGGAGCCCACCGCCTTTCCTTTCATTTCCTTTCCTTTTATAGGTATTTCATTTTTATTCAGATTCCTTGTGCACCGAATACTTACACTCCCTACCTCTCGTTCTCCCTCCCTTTTCCTCCTTCTTTGGAGTTCCTGGCTGATCCACTTTCCTATCCGACGCTGGTTATTGCAGGTTTGATGCGCTTATATGAGCCGTGTTTGTGTTTTTTTTTTTGTTTTCTCCTGATTTGTAACCGATTCCTGTGTTCGTGAGAATTTTATTGGCTTGTTCGTTCGTGATTGGATCTTGCACCTACTTATTATTTATATTCGTCTCAGATTCTAATTGATCTCTTCTTCTTCTTCTTATTCTTTTCTTGGCGTTTGGTTGTTTCCTTCTTTCGCATAACTGCTGGATTGGTTCGTTGATTGCACAGGAGGTTGATAATATCAGTCACGGTGAATAGATTTGGTTACTAAGTGATATTGGCATGAATAGCGTGGTTCAAAATGGATTTAAGTGGCTTGCTAAAGTCTTTGTTGTTTACAAAAGCTGTGGATTTCATTCTGCATTAGTTCTTTGACAGCTGACAACCATGAATTTGTATCTCTGTTCTTCATCTTCTGAGGTCACGTGTCAATGTCCTAAGAGGCAGTGCTTGGCAAGATTGAACTCACCTCCGTTGAATCACGTATCACGCATTAAGAGCTGTAATGGAAAGGAAAACATTAGAGTATCGAATGGCAGTGCTAGAAAGTTGTCGTTATCTAATCAGTTGTTACCTGGGCATGTCGATGGATCCTTTATGGTCAAGAAACGAACCAAGGAGCCTGCTCAGAAGCTAGAATTTGTGAGGACATTGTTGATTGACAACTATGACAGCTACACATACAATATTTATCAGGAGTTATCTCATATTAATGGAGGTAATGTCTTAATCTCTGATGTTATCTCTATACTTGCTTGTTTCTGGAACTGAAGATACGTTGTAATTTACACATGCATCAGCTCCTAATTTCTTTTGCGGCCACAGTCTTTCCTTCTCCCGTTTGTTATAATAGTTTTGTTTTGATAACCTCTGGAACTTATTGCATGATTTGTTCTGCATAACTCATCAGTTATTCATAGTTACACTATAATGAAGGCGAAGAAACAGCAACGGATGCTCCATTTTACTTCAATGAAGTACAGCTTTATAAAACTGAAGACTTTTCTATATATGTTTTACTTGCCTAGTTGTTAAATCACTGTGTTGACTGCTATTTAATTATAAGAGTAGTTATTTCATTTCTTTCGCATAAACTGGGATGGATGGATTAACTAAATGAGGATCTTTTTTCAAAATTAAAATAAAATGATTGTGATAACCCTTGTTGAAATTTTCATTTGTTAGAAGGGGGTGTAATGTGTTGTAATTGCTGTGTATGTTAGATATGAATGTTGTGCAATAACAGTAATTGGGTAGTTAATATTAGGAAGGGACCTAAAATATTAGGGCGGAGTAAAGAAATATTTACTATTCCTTGGGAAGAAAATACATATCATTTTGTCAGCATGGCAAGAAACTGGTGGAGAAATGATGATCCAATCAGAAACGCAGAAGAAAACATGGCTGAATGGCAAAGAGAAATTGCAGGTATGGAAGAAGATATTCAGAAGTTAGAAAAAATTACATCCCTGGAGAGTTACATCATTGATATTATTGCAACAGGTAACAAAATTAGTCACAAGGGAAGAAGAATTCCAGTCGGAGGAAATTGAAGTTGAAAAAAATTTCCAAGGAATGAAGAGCCCAGTTGGAGGACATGCCGTCTCAAGACTCTAAATTTGTATCACACATTTTAACCTTGTTCCATGCTAGCCCAGTTGGAGGACATGTTGGATTCTTAAAAACATTTCACAGTGTTGCTAATGAAATGTTTTGGTGGCATATGTAAGGCAATCAAACAATATGTCAGTAACTGTGAGATATGTTAACATACCATATATGAAACGTCCAGCGGGTTTAGTTCATCCTCTTCTTATTGCACATGATATCAATAGATTTTACCAAGAACTTGCCAAAGACGGTTGCTTACAATACAATTTTAGTGGTAGTTGATCGGTTGTGTAAGTATGCCCATTTTTTCCTCTAAAACATCCTTTTATAGATCAAACGTTAGTAGCTACCGTAAGGTTTAGCTATAATAGGAGGAAGAAAGTGACCGGAGAAAAAGAAGAGAAAATAATGGCAGTAACTGTCATTGACAGTTATGGCAATAAAATTGGGCAGTTGGAAGTAGAAGGAGGCAACAAACCTGCTTGTGAAACGCTGTTGCATGAAGTATGTGTGTGATTTGCTGTATTTTTCGTGTGCTGTGTTTTGTGTGTATCAAATTGTGTTTGTTGTATCATACTTATGCCTTGATTGTGTTGTAGAATAATCAAGTTTTATAATTCCCTTGAATGGAAAATTCTTTTATTTTCAATTAGAACCAGGTAGATGATGAAATTAATCGGTATGTCACGCTCATTTTTTTTTCCTATTTTCTTTCTGATTGCTTTAGTGCCTCCTGTGGTTGTACGCAATGATGATTGGACATGGGAAGATTTATGGCATTACTTGTATGAAGAGAAGGCATTTGATAATATTGTTATATCACCCGGACCTGGCTCCCCAACATGCCCAGACGATATAGGTGAGAGCAATGTCTTATGACCAATTTATCATGATTCTTCCCGTCCCACAACCCTAGCTTCCTTGATAGTATCATCAAGTGATCGAGACATATCTCAGAAGACAGAAGTCATCTCTGTGATTTTTTTGTTGACCAAGCCCTTAGCAAAGTGCTTTTTATCATATGTTATTTTATCTGTTTGAATTGTCTTTTTCCTTTTCTTATTAACTATACTATGTTGTGATTGTTATGAACTATCTATCTTACAGGAATATGCCTTCGTGTGCTTCTTGAGTGTAAGGATATTCCTATTTTGGGAGTTTGCCTTGGACATCAGGTATTTTTCTAAATGATTAGAATGACAGTTCCGTTTTTTATCTAATCTTTAGACTTCTTTTCATAAATATATGCACGCGGTTATTGTATTGTTTTACAGGCTTTAGGTTATGTGTATGGCGCTAGAATTGTTCATGCATCTGAGCCAATCCATGGGCGCTTAAGGCATGTTCTATGTTTTAAGAATTTTTATTTCTATGAATAAATCTATCGTAGACTTTGCTCCTAGGAATGGAACATCACTGTATTTGGTTGATCATGTTACTTTTTGTTGTTTATGTGAGTTAAGCTTAACTAGGTGTAAGAAGGACTAGTTTCATTTCTTATAGAAGCTTGGCACTCCTTTTCCCTCTCCCTAATATTCTTGTTTTGCAGTGAAATCGAGCACAATGGTTGTAAACTGTTTAATGGTATTCCTTCCGGGAAGAATTCAGGATTTAAGGTCAGCCATCTTAATTCTTTGAATTTTCATAACCCTGCTGTGCAAAAATGGGTTGCCAGCATTTCTGCATGCTCACAAGTTTTAAAATTCCATGAGGAACTTTATTCGTGTTCTGTAACTATTATATGCGGCAATTATCTACGGATACCATCCAGAAGAGTATCATGGAAGATTTTATATGTGTGCAATTGGTTGCGGGAGGATATTTGTTTCTAAATTTAAATGGAAAAGTAAAGAAAAACAGAAGAATAAGTATCTAGTCAGAGTTATTTTGTGTTAATTTTCAAAAATTATATTTCTATTATTAGTTACAACTCTTTTTGAATATAGTTGCAATTATGTTTTAAAAGGTTATAATATAAAATAAAATTCTGATAAAATTAAAAAAAAAGTTTATCTTAGAAGTTCAATTGAATAAAAAAATGTGTAAAATAAAATTATAAAAGATAATGAGCTTATAGGCACGGACCACAACTCTTCACTGCATCACTTTTTTTTGTTGCATGTTGTGAATGTACTTGGACAAGAATCAAGTAAATGTGCCTGTTGAGAAATATATGAGATCTGCCGTGACTTTATGGATAAAAAATGGTTGCCCATCTTGGATCTCGTCCTTTAGTAAGAAAGGGAAGAAATTCAGTTGAGACATTCTTTTGTGAGATTATTTTTTGATAAGTTGAATTATGCTCAAGTTTATGAATTTTTAGATTTCTCATGCTTTCCCTGGGCGATGATAGTTTTCCACAGCTTTTAACCTGATCTCACACAAATTTGTACATCATGAGAACCATCACAATAATATCAGGCGTGTCGCCTATAACTTTTTGCGGCTGACCTATTGCAGGTTGTACGGTATCATTCACTTATTATAGACTCCGAATCACTTCCTGAAGAAATTATTCCTATCGCATGGACCTCTTCCACAGAAGTGTTTCCTTATCACATGTCTAAAAGTTCTCCTCAGACCATTGCAGCTGAAAGTCAGATGATAATGGAAGGCTCAGGTGATGATTTGTTCAAACAATTGAAAAATTCAAATTCTTGGCCTTTTAGCCCCTCTAAATTGACAGAAAACAGAAACATTATTATGGGGATCAGGCATTCTACCAGGCCTCATTATGGTGTGCAGGTGCAAACTTGAATATTTTTCTTGTCACTTATTCAACATCCTTCTTTTCTGTTTATCACAGTATGCTCTTTATTATTTTTATTCAGTTTCACCCGGAAAGTGTTGGAACATTGCATGGGAGGCAAATATTTCAGAATTTTAGAAAGATCACTGAGGAATATTCGATGAGATTTAGACAATCTATTACTGATAATGGAAATGTGCATTATGCTGGTAAAGCAACTAATTATAACTTATCTATTTTGGCTTTTTCTGTGGATTGCATGTTTGTTTGGTTTTTCATGTTTTGACAAGTATTAGATACTCAATTGCTTGGTGTTTTGAGTAACAAGTTATGTATTTTGGAATATAAATTAAAAATATCTTAGACTTAAAAGCCAAGCAGGTGCAAAAAATACTGTTCCTATCGTACATTATTTGTTTATTCACTCTCTCTTTCGAAATTTGAATGTTGATTTTCTTTGTGATTTTCTCTGAGCAGTAAATTTTTATAGCATGCATGCAGGCATCTGATGCGAGCAGATTATTGAATGAAATTCCTAGATGTGAGACTGTTATGGATGATGCAGACCACAAATTATGCAATGGAGTTTTCAGAGGAAAAAGTGCTGAACATAAAGCAGATAAGAGTGATTGGTTCCGCATGTTAAACGTGCCCACTCTTTCATATGCCAGCAGTGTTAAATTTTTGAAGTTAAGATGGAGAAAATTTGACAGCCTTGCCAGTCAACTTGGGGGAGCAAGCAAAATATTTTGTGAACTATTTGGGCATCAGCATGGAGAAGATACCTTCTGGCTAGACAGCTCTTCAACAGAAAAGGTATTTCTATTTTTAAACTCATCTCGCATGAAAGTTCGTAATCATTTGTTGAATACTATTCCTTTCTTCAATGCCAATATGATAATATCATGTTTATCGCAAAACTTCCCAGGGAAGAAGAGCACGTTTCTCATTCATGGGAGGTAAAGGTGGACCTCTATGGAAGCAGATGACATTTCGATTATCACACAAAAGGTTGGAAAACACCATTTTATGAAGAAGTTTATGTACTTTGGCTTTTCTAGGTTTTCTTTTTTGGGGAGTTTACTGGGGGGTGGGTTGCAGGCTGGGTGGTTTGGTGCACAAGTGCATTTTTATACGACATCTATTAATAAGGCTCTCATCTTGGATCAATCTTTTTCAGTGATCTGTCTTCTAAAGGTGGAGGTTATTTAACTGTTGAAGATGCTAAAGGCTCTACACAAGTCACATTTTTGGAAGAAGGATTTCTTAACTTTTTGGATAAGGTACAGAATAATGGCAAATCACTTTTTTCGACCTAAATGTTGCAACACTAAGTTTCTTGGGGCATAATAATTACATAAATGTAGGAGTGTATAACTTTGGCCTTTCAACGAGCCCTATTTCATTAGAATTATTCACTTTGGTTATTCACCACTCTCAGTTCTAGTTTCTTGCTGTTTGATCTATAATAGGAGCTTGGGTCGTTTCGATATGAAAAGGAAGATTATGCTGGACTTCCATTCGACTTTCAGGGTGGATTTATTGGTTATCTCGGGTAATGGCATGTATGATTTTTTTTTCACAAATAGGGAACTTAATGCATATTAATCAATATCCAATCAATAGTGCTACCATCACATGTAGGAAAAAAAAAGTTAAGTTGTAAGACAATGAATGTAAGGGCTTTTGTTATGTTAAGAGTTGTTTAGACGCTTTAATTAATATTACTGGTAGAAGATGACTATTGAGCTATATTTTTAACCGTTTAGTATCTGCATAAATTTGAAACAAAAAATAATAATGTAAAACTTCAAACCAAAAAAATATAAGGTAAAAGAATCATAGAAAATTTAGTAAATATTTGTACTCATATGCTTACTTTCCTTTTTAAAGTACTTATCTTTGGATTGACTGGAAGCATCCTTGAATTGATTGTGTTCAGATATGGATTAAAAGTTGAATGCAGTTATTCAATCAATCATCACAAATCCAAGACTCCAGACGCTTGCTTCTTTTTTGCTGATAATCTTCTAGTCATTGATCATCTCAACGATGATGTTTATGTCATGAGCTTACATGACAATTGCAATACTGTGACACCATGGCTAGATGATACAGAACAGAATCTTCTCAGACTGAAGGCCTCTGCTATGAACAAGTTAAGAGAACCAACTTTGAAGGATACAGGTTCTTCTCGAAGTAAGATTGGATTTGTAGCTGATAAAACAAGAAAGCAGTATATATCAGATGTCAAGAAATGCCACGAATACATTAGAGATGGAGATAGCTATGAGCTGTGTCTCACCACTCAAATCAGAAAACCAATAGGGGAAATTGATTCTCTTAGACTTTACCTACAACTCAGGGATAGAAATCCAGCCCCATATGCTTCCTGGCTAAACTTTCGGAAAGAAAATGTAAGCATATGCTGTTCTTCACCCGAGAGGTTCTTGCGGTTGGATAAAGATGGCATATTGGAGGCAAAGCCTATCAAGGGGACTGTAGCTCGTGGCAGAACAGTAGAGGAAGATGAACGACTAAAACTGCAGCTTCAATTCAGGTGCACGTCATTATTGTCGTTAAATGATGATTCTCTGAGTGTATTTTGTTCATCTTCCTGTTACTGATTTCATTAATGGTTTCTACTTATAATAGTATCATTCTACATAAGAGTGTTGGCTATTTCCACAAGACTCGCTTAATTGGATTCTTTAGTTTGATTTGCTTTGAACCTTAGATCTGTTGAAGAGAAGTATTTTTATATTCAGAAATAATTTGAAAAGCTTTATCTCAAAATTAGTTATTGTGGACTAACTTTTCTTTTTCATCAGCGGGATAATTTTATGGTTTGATATTTAATAACGGTTCCTCGTTATTATTGTTAAATTTCTTTGGTATTTCAGTTTAAAAATGTTGAATCCGGCACAAGTATAATTCTCACTCTGATCTGCCATTCTTTATGCAGCGAGAAAGACCAGGCGGAAAATCTAATGATTGTTGATCTTCTAAGGAATGATCTCGGCCGTGTCTGCGAACCTGGATCGGTTCATGTCCCCAATCTCATGGACGTAGAATCATATGCAACCGTACATACGATGGTGAGTACAATTCGTGGCAAAAAGCGGTCAAATATAAGCCCAGTTGATTGCGTTAGGGCTGCATTTCCTGGAGGTTCAATGACAGGTGCACCAAAGTTAAGATCAATGGAGATTCTTGATTCCATAGAATCTTGCCCTCGTGGCATCTACTCGGGCTGCATTGGATATTTCTCGTATAACAAGACATTTGATCTGAATATTGTGATCCGAACGGTTGTTTTACATGAAGGGGAAGCTTCAATTGGCGCCGGAGGTGCCATTGTTGCTCTCTCAAACCCTGCCGACGAGTACGAGGAAATGAGATTGAAAGCAGCTGCTCCTGCCTCGGCTGTTATGGAGTTTTCCTAAGGTTCGTGTTATTTCTGCAATGAAATTTCTTCCATACATCGCTAGCCAGTGTTCTAATGTGCTATTTACATTTATTTTCGAAATCTTTGATTAATATTATTGATAAACAGCATTAATAATAACAATAAAAAATAGAAAATTTTGAAAGAAAATAAAATCTTACTATTTTTTTTCCTGAAATGATTGGAGAACCAGTCTATATTTCCTGGAATTAGATGAGGTGTAAAACCTGGAGCCCACCCCACCTCCTAACTCAAATCAACGGCAGTCTCGGCCCTAAAAGATGAAGCATTTAACGGACAAGATCACGTCTCTTCGAAAGAAGACAATCAGACCGCCATCAGTGGGCCTCCATTCCTTCCTACTGCCGACGAGATTGACAAAAGACAAGCGGCCTGGAGTAATTTAATCTATTTTATTTTTTTTCTTTTTTCGGCCGCTTATCACGGAGAGACAAGAAACATTACATATCGACCGTCGGATTAAAAGACCGTTCCTTCGAATCTTGATCGTCGGTGCAGTTGTAGAAACGTCTTGGTAATATATTATTAATTTAAATTTAATTAATAATAATATTATATAGATTTAAAGGGAGAGAAGGAGAATGTTTGTGAAAATTCAATAGAGCAGACATGCTCTGCAGCAACTATTCCCTCTCTGCCTCTTCTTCTTCTTCTTCTTCTTCTTCCGCCTCTGTGCACTCGTCCTTTGAGTCTCCTCCTCTTCTTATCTCTTCCTTCCTCTTTTCATGCATGCTGTGAGGAGAGTTTTGTGAAAGCTTCTTTCCCCTTTTCGAGTTCGGAAACGGTCTTTTTCGTTGAGTTAGGAGCGGACTACTGTTTGGTTCCGGATTTCACAATTATGATAGCGGGATAAATTTCTGCTTTCATTCCCTAATTGGATTGAGGTTCTACTGCCGAAACTCGGACTAAAATTCTCGTTTTATTCTTTTTTGTTGGCGTCTAAGGCGAGGTCCAGTTGTTGTTTGCCGAATTGAGCTGCCAACATCAGATATTGTTACGATAGGATTTTTTTAGGGCTATCGTTCGCTCCACTTCTATTTGTTTGTGGAAGCTCGCGCTATTAGTCGAGGTCCACTTCAATTGTTCCGTTGGTTGTAGGAATTTGTTTTTGATCGCTTTGAATTCATTTATTCGGTAGATATTTTGTTGGAAGTTTTAGATATGGCTTGTAATCCATCGGAAATGCAAGAGCCAAGCATCGATACGGATAAGCTGAGCTATGAAATTTTTTCCATTCTCGAGAGCAAATTTTTGTTTGGTTATGACGATCAGAAATTATGGATCCCCAAACCAGTTTCTCCGGTTTCAGAACCAACGATATTCGAGGCTCAATCTCGGTACCGAGCTGAAACAGAGAGCGTGAATGGCGTTTCAGCAATCAAGAACCAGAGAGGTAAGATTTGCATTCTTAGCATCGATGGTGGTGGTATGCAAGGGATTCTCTCGGGGAAGGCGTTGGCCTATCTGGAAAACTCTCTCAAGACGAAATCTGGTAATCCAGACGCCAGAATCGCTGATTATTTTGACGTAGCAGTGGGAGCTGGAATCGGAGGCATCTTCACAGCGATGCTTTTCGCGTCTAAAGACCAGAGCCGTCCCATTTTCAAGGCAGAGGATACGTGGAGATTCTTGGCCGAGCAAGGGAACCGCTTCTATCGTACGGACGCGGGCTCTGGTGGAGGTTTTTTCCGGCGGTTACTGAAAACTATGTCCTCAACATCGACCGCTTCAGCTACCGCCGGTTTGGAAAAGGCCATGAAAGAAGCATTTACAGAAAATGACCGCAGTTTAACTTTAAAAGACACGTTGAAACCAGTTCTGATACCCTGCTACGACCTCTCCAGTGCAGCGCCGTTTCTGTTTTCTCGAGCTGACGCTTTAGAGACCGATAGCTTTGACTTCCGTCTCTGGGAGGTCTGCAGAGCCACATCGGCCGAACCAGGCGTATTCGAGCCGATTGGGATGGGATCCATCGACTACCAAACCCGGTGCCTTGCCGTAGACGGGGGATTATCCATGAAAAACCCGGCGGCGGCTGCGATTACTCACGTGTTACACAACAAACAAGAGTTTCCATTCGTGCGAGGGGTCGAAGATCTCCTGGTGCTTTCTTTGGGAACCGGTCAGCTACTTCAGGTGAGCTGCGAATATAAGCAGGTGAAGAGCTGGAAGGCAAAGCAGTGGGCTAGGCCGATGGCTCGAATCTCCGGCGAAGGCTCCGCCGACCTCGTTGACCAAGCCGTAGCCATGGCCTTTGGTCAGTCTAAAAGCACCAATTACGTGCGTGTTCAGGTACAACGACACTCTAACATGCGCCTCTTGGCGCTTACTTTTCAATTATTTGCATATACTCCATATCTAGTTTGATTTTCAATCTGTTTTAAAGCCTGTTTGATTCATCGACCCGATCTTTTTACCATTTTGATACTAGCTTAAAAGCATTGGATAGAAGTGAGCGATCAAAACTACGGCCTGGCTGGATAACTCTTACCCAGTTAGGTTCGAAAAAAACAAAAAATAAAACTGTGGTGACAATGGCGTGGAAGGAATTAAAAGTTAAGATTTTAGATCTCAATTTTCTTAATGTGGGTATCGATCTTACATTAGGATGTTAGGTTGACCTTCACATTTAGAGAGTGCCAGTTTAACCAATATATCTACTTTTGTTTTCACTCCATTTTCTTTTTTGCCTCACAGTCACATCTATACCAGATTGTTTCCACGAATCACCATAATTTTTGTCGATCAAGTTTCATTGCTCCTCAATATCTTGATGGGTTTTTCCTTAGAATATGTGTGATGTCATCAAGAGTCATCGATTTTTCCTTTTTTTTGTTTGGTGCTTGTTGTCCATCTTATTGTCTAGCCTTGACTTACCTATTTTCCTTCTCAGTTGAAAGCGAGTTGAATTTTGATTATCGTTACTGTCCTGGAAATTGTGAAGATTATGCTTCCAGTTTGGTGAAATTTTGACTGTCATTTGAATGCTTCTGCAGTCGGTCATCTTTCAAATCAGTTTATGTTTGACCTCTAGTTGCAAACGGTTTATTTAGAGTAGGCAATCAGCTTTAGTATTTGTGATTTGTTGGCCTTCTTATCCAGTTGAGAATCACACTTCACTATGGAATCAATGTGCACCAATTTTTATTTCTGATATTGCCATTTAACAATGAAAATAATGTATTCGGCACCCAAAATTATAGAGAGGACAGTCCATGGAAGAATCTACCTCAGTATTTTCATTATCAAAATTTGCCTCCCAAGTTTTGCAAAAATAGATGGCAGTTTGGCGCATCACTTTCTAACCTTGGCTATTTTACTTGCATGGTTTCTCTTGTCTTTTTAAATCAAACGAAAGGGTAGATTACCTCAGCTGGGGTTTCCTCCGTCTAGAGATGCCAACTTGCATTTGTTTGATACATTGATATCATCATCCAAAACTGTACTTTTACGTTGATGCCCTTCACCTTGAATCTTGGTTTGTTTTATTTTGTTTGATTGAGACAAAACATGACAGCTTTTGTTGGGTAGAAAATTGAACGTTTCGTTTCAAGTATTTAATATGCCACTTTTCCTGATTTTGATCTGTCAAAAATTCTACTTTTTTTCTTCTGACATGAAAAATCTTAAAGTTTATGATTTACTTTACTCAGTTGTTAATAGCTTGTTGAAATACTCTTAACATTAGTTTGATGGCTAAGGAATTGGAATTTTGTCTCATTCAAGTTCATTTTTCACTGGTTCCTGATACATCAGGCAAATGGATCGAGGTTAGGGCAGTGTGGACCAAACATCGATATCGATCCAAGTCCTAGCAATGTGAAAATGTTAGTTGGATTGGCAGACGAGATGCTAAAACAAAAGAACATCGAGTCAATGCTCTTTGGAGGGAAGCGAATTGCTGAGCAGAGTAATTTTGAGAAGCTTGATTGGTTTGCTGGAGAACTGGTGCTGGAACATCAGAGGAGGAGTTGTAGGATAGCTCCCACTGTTGCTTTCAAGCAAGCCTCAAAATCAAGCTAAAATCCAAAACCAGTCAATCCTAAAAAGAGGTGATAATTTCATTTCAAAATTTATCCGAAATGTTGATGTGAATATTGGATATTTTTTTGTTGGTTGGTCCTGCTCGTAGCTCATTTCCGAATCTTATGCTGGCCATCAATTTATAGCGTTCTTAGTTTGGATTTTCCCCATAATTTGTTTATATAATTAGTTAAATTTATATTGCTGCTGATAGTCAGATTAATGTTATTGGTCATTCATAAATTTGTGGCATTATAGAAATATCAGAAGCTTGCAACCTCTTGCAATTGTCAGTATCTGTGTTTTCATGGGTCATCTGTACACCAACCGGTGGTTATGTTTTATCAAAGAAAATAGATGCTGCTCCCCAGCAGTTGCCTGCTACCGACACTTATTCTTGGACTTCTTGTTTTGGTCAATTTAACATTTGCTTAATAAAAATGACTTGAAGGGTACTTTGGTAATTCAACCTAATAGAAACACCATGACGCCTTGAGACATGTCCGTGATCCGGAATGGCCCCAAACGGAACCCCCCACCTCACGACGCCTGGAAAAAAAGTTTTTTCTTTTGCTTTTTCTCTGGCCTACAAATCATACATCTAGGTTTGGGTGAAGGCTATTTCTGTAATCAGTTATCATGCCTTGCTTTATTCACATTAGTTTTGTTAAGATTTTTGTTTCCTTTTTTATATTCTCATTATCTATGGCCACAGTGTCTCAGTTTGGTCTTGAATTGTTCATCAATCGTTGATCATAATGCTTGTCATGCATGGTCACTAAATGCTATTGATCTGTAAAACCACATGAAAATGAACTTATTTTGTATTGCATGAAATTGAAACGTAGAATCTTGCAATTTATTCTTATTGGGAGTCTCTTGGATCCCATTTACGTTTTAGTAATGGGTTGCTGCCCACGCTGGTTCTTTATGCAATTATTACCTGTGTCTTGGCTTTCTAGCTAGTGACTAGTAGGTGTCTGTAACGCTGACAGTACTTTTCTCACCGAACTTAACATGAAGGAAGCAACCGTTAAATTGGAAGATACCTTGTTGTTAAAAGAGGAGAAAGTACCTTGTTTTTGTTTCTTTTTTTCTGGAATTGGTTACTTTTTATTTTTTTAAAGCAGCGCCGTTGACTGATGAACACATGGCCTGCACTTAGTGTTAATAGAACTGAGTAGATATAATGTGAAATCATAACATTTGTGAAGTGCAGGGACAGAGAGCACAAAGAAGACAGAAGTGAGTAATTTATTATCAGCTTTTACCTTTAGTTGGTGCCTTGGTGGAGACTGAAAATGAATTAAGAGCAGAGAACTGAGGTGGAAAAAGAACAGAAGTGGGTCTAAAAGGATAGAGAATCTTAGTGGGATTTTTTGCCTGCCGGAGGAGAAGCAATGAGGTGGACTCCACGTTTCTATGATGGCAAAAAACCAAAAAAGTAGAGAAAAAGGCAAATCTGGGTTAAACCAACCTTTTGAACGTCAAACAAGAATCAGGTGTGAATCCTTTTTATTTAGAAGAATTTTCAGTTCTTGGTGGAAAAGAAATTGACCATTCCCTTTATTTATTATTTTTTTCATCCCCCTTTTTTCCGAAAAAGAAATTGATCCTCCGTTCTGTCTTTTCATTATCTTAATATCTCAAGAAACCTGAGTGTGGGCGGTGGTGGGCTACCCTAATGCAGACATATGTAGCTTTGAGTTTTCTGTATGATTTTTTCTTCCTCTTATTCTACTCGTATATTTTAATTTTTTTCTCTGGGCAAATGAATAGAGAAATTGATTGATGGGACCAAGAGGCAAGAGCAATTAGTGAACTATTCTATGTAACGGAGAAAAATACTAAACCAATCGGTTATCCCTAGTTTTATTTCTCACATGTATGCTTGTGGAAGACGATCCATTTTAGCCCAATCTGGAATCCCCAAATCATATTTTTATTTGGAGAGTACTAAAATTTGCAGGGCAGTTTGCTTGTTGTCCCAGTGTTTTGATCCCAATTATTGCAGAAGAGGAAAACACAAACAGGTGCTGTTTATTTGGCAATTGGCATCCTAATCTCTGTTTAAATAATGGAGTTTTTTGGTGTATGCATCGTTATGCCGTCAATTGATAGTGACCTTACTTTTTAGTGTCTTCTTTGTAGTCCAAGTAGGGGAAAGCAAAGCCAACCCGAACCATGGAATCGGACCGAGACCAATAAATTTAGTCTGGTTCTGCTCGATCCTAGATGAAAAAAATTGATTGTTGGTCCGAATGAGTGACCTTACTTTAGTCTGGTTTTAGTGACCCTACTTTTTAGTGTCTTCTTTGTAGTCCAAGTAGGGGAAAGCAAAACCAACCCGAACCATGGAATCGGACCGAGACCAATAAATTTAGTCTGGTTCTACTCGATCCCAGATGAAAAAAATTGATTGTTGGTCCGTTTGAGTGATAATTGATGTTTACCGGTCTTCTTTGGTCTGCAATGTCCTAGGACTATCAACTAAGATCATGAAAACCAATGAAACTAGCAACATTCATTTTCATTATTTTTCAAATATTTAACGAGAAATATCAAAATAAGATTATAACTGGAATTAAATATATGGTTCGGTCCTAGCATTTTAATTTTCTTGTCCTGGTTTAGAAAATTTAAGACCGAATACTCATGTTCATGTCTTAATTTTTAAAGAAACCGAACCAACTCAAACCATGTTAACCTTTAAATCCAAGTAAGTGACAACAAGACAGAAGCAACCCATTTACAGTAGCCCAAACTGTGGGTACGGTTGGCCCAAAAACCTACAATCGATCACCTGTCAAACTAGAAGCACAAGTGCGATGAAAATTAAACCGTTATATTTTTGTTGATTTTGACTTATTAGCATAATGCAGATTAGGGGGAGTATTATCTTTAATCAAATCTATTGACCAAAATTATAGAACTACAAAGCCTGAAAGCAGGGTTAAGCCCAGTCCATTGTTTCGCCATCTGTCGTAAGTTCTCGGAAAATAATAATAAAAGTTGGGAACTTTAACTACGTTGTGCCAGCAATCGGTTCGCTCCTCATCCGCCAACGCTCTCCATCAGATCAACCACTCCGATTTCCATCAAAATTTCTCTTTTTCAGCTCCAATCTAGGTTTCTTTTTTCGTCTCCTGACGTCTTTCTCTGTCCGTTCTTTCTCTATCCGTTCTTTTTATCTACAATTTAAGTCTGTGAGGATTGAGGTGGCTCAACTCCTTTTTGTTTGTTTAAATTTTATATTGTTGTTGTAGCTTCGAGCTCTTTTTCCATCGTTTTTCAGGGGGATTCTTGTGTATAGCACTTCTCAAGCTATTTTTTAGATGCGTAGTCCATGCGAATTGCGATTGATGTATAATATAGTTCACTGACTTTAAGATTTGTCTTTAAAGGAGTGTGTTTATTTTAGATTTTGACTGGAGAATTTGGTTATGAACGGAAGAGGCACGTGTTCTCTGTATTTTCTGTTAGTCTTATCTGGGTAGAAGTATTTGAGGTAGCACCACTGTGCGATTGATATTGAATTCTGTTTTGAAGAATTCTTAGGTAAAATATAGAAAAGACGGTCACTTAAGCCATGGAGCACCCAATAATTCTGATCGAATGGTGTAAAAATATATTTTTTTACTTTTTTTTAATACATGTTTTGTACGATTGACATGAATATTGATCTTTGATCTTCCAGTTTTTTGAAACTCAATTGCATACGTTTTTCAATCAACACACAGACCTCGCTGTCAAGTAGCAGATGTAAAGTGCAATAGCGAGATGGTGCTACATGAATTTTGTTGGTGTAATTACATTGTTAAACTTGAAACAGGTATTATCTATTCCAAGCATATGTTGTAAAGATGGGAAGGAGTAGAGCAAAATCTCCTGTTAAGTCTGAACCATCATCTAGTAATGAAGAAAGGCCTTCAATTACTGGCGATAAAGGTCCTCAAATAAATTATCAAGTGAGAAGGACACAGAGATCACCGTTTGTATGGCTGACCTTACTCATAGTGATAGTCTACAGTTGTCGAGCCATTTATCAACAGCAGTTTGAGAGCTTGCCTTTCCCTCTCAGTGCTGAGCAGGCAGGCAAAAGGGGTTTCTCTGAGATTGAGGCTATGAAACATGTTAAATCCTTGACTAATCTTGGTCCTCATTCTGTTGGTTCTGATGCACTCGATAACGCCTTGCAGGTTGGTTATAGGAAACTTTTTGGTTTATTTTTGCTGACTGCTGAGTGACCTCTGAACAAAATAAGATACTAAAAAGACTAAAAGATGAATTTTTTCGATTGAAAAATTATATTTCTAATTTTGATTGGTCGTTCAATACAACTTTGACATTGATATTTTGTGAATACTATTCAATCTTTTGTTAGAGTAGGTACTGCTGGACTTTGGGGTTGACTTTGTTGCTATATGCGGTCAGTGTAATGTTTGTTATGGACGTCAATCTTTCCCCAATTCTGTTTTTAAAGTTGTTGTTTGTTCATTGCTGAATGAATGTTAGATATGTCATTATGGTTGATTATTTTTTAGCGCGTTGCTTGAATATTTCTAGTTTCCATTTCGTTAAAACTGTTTATAGGGTGTCTTTCAACTTTATTAAAATTTTATTATCCTGAGGCAAATTTTTTGGTTGATTTTTCTGATTCAATTATTGCCACAGTTTTGGTTGCATTTGATTCCTTCAACCATACAAAAATTAATCTATTTGATGTGCTCTGTCCACAGTATGTTCTTACTGAGGCTGAGAAAATCAAGAAAACTGCTCATTGGGAAGTCGAGGTTGAAGTGGAAACTTTTCATGCAAAATCTGGTGCAAATCGCCTGGTCAGTGGTCTGTTCAAAGGGAAAACGCTTGTTTATTCAGATCTAAATCACGTCGTATTAAGAATCTTGCCAAAATATACGTCTGAAGCAGGAGAAAGAGCTATTCTAGTCTCTTCTCACATTGATACAGTTTTCTCATCGTATGCATTCTAAATCTGTTGAGCCATTTTTTTCTCAATCTTCTCTCTTTTTCGGAGTTGTTACTGATTTTTAAGCTCATTATTAGCTTGATATTTTAAAGGTTTTGGTTGCTTGTTTTAGGGAAGGGGCTGGAGATTGCAGCTCATGTGTAGCTGTAATGTTGGAACTTGCTCGAGGAATTTCTCAGTGGGCCCATGGGTTCACAAATTCTCTCATATTTTTATTTAATACTGGAGAGGAAGAGGGTCTACTTGGTGCACATAGCTTTATAACCAAGGTTGGTTAAATTCTTTTTATGTATCCGTTAATTGCGTTCGTTGGACCATTTTGAGCCTCAGCAGCATCAGCTTTTTCTTATATGGTCTTTTGCATTAGCCCGTATATAGTACTATCAGAAAATAAAAAAGGATCATGAATTTAAGATCACATCAATTCTGTATAAATTTCTGGTCAAATTATTCTTTATGAGCAAATATACTCTGACCATCACTAGTTAGCGTCCCTATTGGTACAATATGGACAATATGTATAGTTGAGCTTGTATGGGAGTGTTACAATAAGTGATGGGCTAATGTTGGATCTAAGGAATGCGTATGATTAGTATGAAGTTGAATTTCTTTGTATTTAATTCTTTAAACTAGTCTCTATTAGTCACCCCAATGTAATCTAATAAAGGATGTAAAGAAGCTTGAAGTTAGTGCAGACGTTTGAGAGGTATGCTAGCTTTCCCGTACGAATATTATTCCCCAAAATTATCAATATCCCCTCATCCTATAATCTTTCCTAAAAGACATGATTAAATATTGTGTATGAGTCATTGCTTGCCCTTCCTGTTTACATAGAAGAGAAATATTGCTTCATTCTTTATATTGAAAAACTAATCCTTACCTAAATGGTACAGCATCCCTGGAGTCAAACCATTCGCCTGGCCATTGACTTGGAGGCTATGGGTATTGGAGGAAAGTCAGGCATTTTCCAGGTCTTAGCTGTGGATACTATATTTATTTTTTCTGCATTATTTTTTATCACTTGTGATATAACTCATGGTACTATAACTATCCTAGTAATTGGGCTTGATATCAAATGATTTATTGCATTTGTATCACCCAAAAATGGATAAGTTGTGGTTGATAAGAAAATGCAGCCAAGTGATGAATTTCTTTTATTACAAAAACAGGGAAAGGCATGGAGCTATGAATCCTTCTGTTCTGTTCTATTACATTCTTATGGCCGTTCTAAAAAAAGCTTGTTTTCGGATCATTGTGAATGTTTTTGCTTTCGTGACTAAATCTGTTATGTTGCGTTACCGACGCTTTCGTATGGAAAAGTTATTCTAGAAGAGTCTAAGTATTTATTATTGCTTTAATTAACTTTAGGACGTTTTAGTCTTTTCGCTTTTAATTCAGTCTTGTGTGTTTATTTAAAGGGGGCTAACCCTAATGGGAATGCAGGAATTTAGTTTTCAATTATTTTCTTTTCTTTCTCTCCCTGCCTCATTTCTAATGGCTTCTCGAGGGATGGTTACCCGATCTCAGGGTAAACAAATCGAGAACGATCCTAACATGTTGATGCAATCACGTTCAGGAATAAGCAATTGTATTTCACTGTAGTAAAATGAAAGACATGCTTTATATGTGTTCATTGGCTCATATAGTTTATTTTCAATTAGTTAGACATTGATCGTGAGATTTCTCCTAATTTTCCATTTTCCATTTTGCTATTTAACTGTTTCATTATTTTTTTGTTGTAGCATAACCAATTTGTGATTACACTATTCAACATCTTGTTTTGCTTTATTTATGTGACATGAAAATCTGTTTCTCTTTCTTTTTCCATATCTTTTGAAGCATTATTTTCATTCATCTTTGTTAATCTAGTAGGCTGGTCCTCATCCATGGGCGATAGAGAACTTTGCTGCATCAGCAAAATACCCATCTGGTCTCATAGTGGCACAGGTTTGTTTAGTCTTTGCTCTTGTCAAATTATGCCCCATTTCCTCATTGGATATTATGCTTAGAATGTCTTCGCTGATGCAGGATATTTTTGCTTCTGGAGCCATCAAGTCTGCTACGGATTTCCAAATATATAAAGAGATTGGTGGTCTTTCAGGACTTGATTTTGCATTTGCAGATAACACTGCAGTTTATCACACTAAGGTTCTGCATTTTGAACCTCTCATCGAAAAAAAAAATCTGAAAAATGAACTGCATGGCAATCATTAACCTAAATTTCGACAATAAATTTTGCTGTGGAACTTTTTTTTCCTTTTCAGAAAGCTTTTTTTGCTGTAGAATTCATGAAAGATGATCAAATTGCGACAGTAAATGATGACCAGTGAAAATGAAGTGATCAAATAATTCTTGACAGAACTTTTAAACTTTAAGTCGGGTACTTTTTTTTGGTTATGCAGAATGATAAGTTAGAGCTTCTGAAACCAGGATCTCTTCAACATCTTGGGGAAAATATGCTTGCTTTTCTGCTTCATATTGGGGCATCTTCTCAACTTCCAAAAGGAAATTCACTGGAAGAAGGGGCAAATCCTGATCAAAATACCTCTGCCATATATTTTGACATATTGGTAAGCTTCCTGATACTTGTACCCTTATCTTTTTATGTGAAATTCCATTTCTCTTTACTGTAAAATTCCAAGAAAAAAATATAATGCAATACCAAACCAAAGCAAGAATCAGCTATCAGCATGCATAACAACCAATGATAACAGGGAAATTCACTACTCTAGTTTTCCCATTATAGTTTGCTCGCTTTTTTTCTTTTAAGTTACCACAATATCATTCCCAATCAGAAAGATCATGTAATTTGAAAAAATTACGTTTAGAGACTGTAAGAACAGTGATCGTTTGACTTTAAGATACTTGGTATTCATATCATATATGTTAACAGCATATTCTGTCATGCCAAAGGTTGACTACTAAAACTTTTTTTTGCTTGTTAAGGTAGCAGAAGGAACTTTATGTATTCAATCAATTTATCTCATAAATTCATAATAAATTATTTCTGGCTTCTGATTGAAGTCACAAGGATAAATATCAAACCATCTTCTTTTCTTTTCAAGTTTATGGAATTGTTTGGGAGAGCTTATTCATTTGTTTGCCTTTTGGGTTGCTATGCTTGTCTCTGTTTCAGGGCAAATATATGGTAGTATACCGTCAAAGTTTTGCAAGTATGCTTCACAATTCAGTCATCCTCCAATCTCTATTAATATGGGCTACATCACTTCTTATGGGTGGCTATCCAGCTACAGTTTCACTTGCATTATCATGCTTGTGTCTAATCCTCATGTGGACATTTTCATTAAGTTTCTCTGTTGTTATTGCCTTCATTCTACCACATTTATCACCATACCCAGTTCCTTACGTTGCTAGCCCGTGGTTGGTCGTTGGGATATTTGCTGCACCTGCATTTCTCGGAGCATTGACAGGCCAGCATTTTGGTTTTCGAATTCTTCAAAAGTATTTGTCAAAAGTATATTCCAATAGAAAGGAATTGCCGCCTTCCATCCAGACCGATTTGGTTAATTTCGAGGCTGAAAGATGGCTTTTTAAGTCCGGATCTTTCCAGTGGCTAGTTATTTTGATTATTGGGAACTATTATAAAATTGGATCAACCTATTTGGCTGTTGTTTGGCTAGTCTCCCCTGCATTTGCATGTATGTCCTCTAATCCAAACCTGATTCTATTATATCTGTATGAAGATCTAGTTATCATAGTTTTTTTTTTAAATCTTAATATTCAGATGGTCTGCTTGAAGCAACTTTAACCCCATCTAGATTGCCAAGGCCACTCAAACTTGCTACTCTTCTGATGGGTTTAGCTGTACCAGTTGTACTCTCTGCTGGGAATGCTATTCGATTGACTGCAACCATCATTGGGACTGCGGTCCGTTTCGATAGGTAACTTACTATATGATATTTGGTTGGGTAGTATGGGTATAGAAGGCAATAAAGCACTATATAGATAGTTTTGATAATTACAAATATTAGTTTGTGAATTTCTACTATGTTTACTGAAAATAACTGAACCAAAGCGGTATTGACTGTCTAACTCTGTAAATAAAAATTTTAATTTTGGGGTGAAAATTCATTAAAGTTCAAATTTTAGTTTAATGTGCATTTTGAAGATGAATCTTTAACTTGCCTTGCCTAATTTTTTTCAGGAACCCTGGAAGCACTCCAGAGTGGCTGGGGAATGCCGTACTAGCGATCTTTGTTACTGCCATCATCTGCCTCACGTTTGTCTATCTTTTGTCATACCTTCATCTTTCAGGTTTTAATATTTTCATAATTTGCACTTGATTAGTACGTAGTAGCTCACAAAAAATAGACTTTTAGAAAGGTAGTTAGTGGATGGTTTACTTTATGACCTCAATTTGAAACTGTGTCAATCTAAACAGCCTTGAAATGCAATCAAGTTTGGTGACCGAACACTAAGTAAATGGTATTCAGGTGGTTCGAAACTTAGCATTCTTTCATTTCCGGCATCAGAGCATTGTTTGAAAAGTGTTAGAAATAAAATTAATTTATATTGTAAGGGTATTTTAGAAAATATTTATAGGTAGGTTTTTATTTGAACTTGAGTAGTTTCTATTTAAAAGAGAGGGTAGTTTCAAGATGGGCAAATCCTCAAATCTCTGTCAGGGTGAATGACAGATCATTGAATCACTGCTAAATTATTGTATTTTTATATAATACATAAATATGTGTGATAATCCTTATGTTTATATATTTTATTATAATTTATCGCGATTCCTAACAGTAAGTTAGGAAGTTTTTGATCCTTGGGGGACAGTATATTTTCACTTAAATTTGCTTAGATACTTATCATACACCAATTGAACTGGGGGCTTATTAGTGTTCTTACGTTTCTACAAAATTTTGTGCCCTAATTTAAGTTTCAAATATTGGTCTGATTAATAATGCACTTAGTTCTTTCATCCCCAATTTATGTGAATGGTTCTTGCTTAGGTGCAAAACGGTCTATAGTCTACGTAACGTGCTTCCTGCTCGGTCTCTCTCTCGCTGTTGTAGCGTCTGGTATAGTGCCACCATTTACAAAGGACACGTCCCGAGCTGTAAATGTGAGCAATTATTTCACCTTTTTTCTCTTTCTTCGACACTCACTTGGATTTATAACTTAATTTCATGAATATTTCTTAGTTATCATAAGCAATATAATGTTATTTTTGACTTATGTTATTCTTAGGTTGTTCATGTCGTGGAGACAACTTCAAAGAGTGGCGAAAAACAGGATCCTAAATCGTACGTGTCTCTGTTTTCTACTACTCCTGGAAAGTTGACCAAGGAAGCTGAGCATATTAACGAAGGATTCAAATGCGGAAGGGATAGAATCGTTGATTTTGTTACATTTTCAGTTGATTATGGTTGTTGGACTGACGACGATGATGGTGATGGATGGAATAAGTCTGACATTCCAATCCTAGCCATTGATAATGATTCAATCACGGAGGAAAGAATCACAGGCATTTTGGTCGATACGAAAGGCTCAACACGTTGGTCTCTTGCCATCAACACTAACGAAATTGAAGATTTCAAGCTCGAAGGTATGCAAATAAGTTTCTTATTATATCTTGTGATGCGTCGAGTTATTGTTGGTTTAATTAAAATATATTTAATATATTATAAATAAATAAATATTTATAATATTTATTGTATCAAATATAACTAGATACGTCATAAATACAATAAGAATGTAGACTATAGAAGTAAATCTAACATTACCTTTTAGAACTCTGCGAAAACAAAAGTGGTTGCTAGAATGATTAGCTTCAATATTTAATCTTCTTTCTTGAATTTCATTAATAGACGCAGATGGAGAAGAACTGGTGCCTGTCGAAGACAAGACGAGTACAAATGGATGGCATACTATTCAGTTTTCGGGAGGGAAGAACGCTCCGACAAGATTTAGTTTGACTCTTTATTGGGCAAAGTCAAATGTTGGCGGTAGGGATAATCGGCCGCTTCTAAAGCTAAGAACGGATGTACATCGAACGACGCCTAGCATTGAAAGAGTGATGGAAAAGCTTCCAGCTTGGTGTTCTCTCTTTGGCAAGTCCACTTCTCCTCTCTTGCTAACCTTTTTAACTACTCTTCCTGTTAATTTCTAGCCATCTCTAGTTTCTTTCTCATAATGATTTCAGTTCAATTGTTCTAAACTTTTTAGATCCAAACTTACCATTAATTTAATAAAATACCCGTCTTTTATGCATGTCTTGTTGTTTGATTTGGATGGGTTTTGTTTTCGTTTCTGCTGAGTGGATGAATTTCTTGAACCAACAAAAACTAAATTGTATTGTTCTACTCAAATGCATTGTGAAAACTTTAAAGAGTAATTTTAGAAGGAAATAACCAAACAAGGAACTGGGGGATAAGACAGCACTTTGAATGTCGACACACGTGCAGTTAAAACAATAGGCGGGTGGCTGCTGAATCCTTGGTTAGGCAGGCTCGGACAGTCCTTGAGTTGTTGGGAGAATCTGGGAAGAACATCGTAGAGCACGTCCAAGCCTTGTTGCTTTAATATCCTCAATTTCAATCAGACCACGCTTTTCGTTCCGAAGCTCTCTCCCTCCTCTTGTGCTGTTTCTCTCTCCAAATCTGGTCGGTTTTTATTCACCATTTCTCAGACTCGCTCTTCTTCCTTAATTTTCTTGGATCTGCTCGTAGTTGACGTTGATGATTATTGGGGTTTCTTTCTTCTTTCATATTTTGCGTTTGATGTCGTAATTTTGTGAATATCATCCTTGAAACAATTTCTTAAAGGGTTTGCAGCATTATCTGGATTTAAGCTTTTTTTAATGTTTTATTTCGATTACACCCAGCAGTATCTCCTGATATTTTGGTTCGAGAGGCCGCCGAGACTCGTTGCAGCTCATTCTTCCCCGGCTATTCCTTCCCTTTTGGTTTCGTGCTTGGAATCGATAGACTGGTTGGAATGCTCTTTGGATACTCCGTCCCAAACGGCTGTCAAAGAACATGTTTGGTGGCCGTAATTGGTGGTAGCTCATGCGAAGAAACATTTCCCTGTCTCAAATAAAGGGTATGTAACTGGAATTTTAACGGTGGATACGGTCGCAGATTTTCTCCAGAGAAAAGGACCTCTTCGCCAGAGACGGTAAGCCTAATTCGAATCTTCTCTTCAAGATCTTGCTAGATTTACATATCCATACTCGATATTAGCTGTCTCAATTTGTCTGTATAAGAACTGGCATTGCATATATATCGAACGTTGCAGTTCGAGAACGATTTCGACAAAAAGGAATAGCCAAAAAGCTCATAGCAAAAGCAGAGGCTGAAGCCCGGAAATGAGGATCCCGATCAACAGCACTACATTGCGATTTAAACAATCAAGGAGCGACGCAGCTTTATATCGGGGAAGGTGACAAATGCGTCAAAATACCAGATGGATCCCAATGGCCTCAACCAAAGACCTCGCCTAAAGTAAACTTCGGTTTCATGATGAAGATTCTGAAATCTCCTTCCAAGGTTTAAGACCTTTGGCGATGTGAAAATTGGACCTCAAATGATTCTAACCTGTCTTTCCCATCATGTATTTTTCTACCCTGTAGTCTCTGTCAAATTGGTATCAATTATTGCAGAGATGTTGCCATTGTTGTTTAATCAGCTTTCTATTTCAGAGAATGAGAAAATACATGTGAAGAGGGTTCATTAATACCTCGAGAATGTTGCGTATATATCTAAACATTGTCAAGAAGCAATACAATCAATGTTGAGCTCCGTCTTTATCGCCTGGTGCCTGGATTGCATGACAATGACCGATAAAAAGATTTCTTATTCGATAGCTGCTTCATCGAAAACCAGAAGGTTTAGCCTGATGTTCTGACAGCAAAATAAACAGACATGAATAAGAACACCTGCCAATAAGGAGAGAAGAAAAAATTGATGATAAAAAATGCTCAAATGTTTAAAAGAGTCTGCTCCCATGTACACCATAGATCATATACAGTGAGGTAAATAATGAGAATTGTGAGAAAAATTGACACTGAAGATAAAAAAAAGGAGAATTCAGGCTGTGACTTACCTCCATCAAAGTAAACTATCAGATCAATGGAAAGCCATTTCAAATGCTTTAAAATTGGTTGTATAGCCACAGCTCTATCTGCAATGCCCAAGATACACCAGCTACTCACCTGAGAGAACCCAGCAGGAGTTCATGGTATTAGTACATATGTGTTTTTCAATTAGCAACAAAAGAAAAAAGAGAAACAAACGCAGGCAATTACCTTTTCACACTTGGCATCCACTTTGATTTTAAAGGATGGATTTTGCTTTTTTTTTCACAGCCAAATCATTTTCCTCTATTCAGTTCTCACCTCTATCAATATGTCGCTTTTATAAGAACTATCATAGGGATTGGAATAAATTAGAGGCGAGCTCTTCAGCACACGTATTTCTCTTAAAAAAAACTACCCATTGGTAACAAATGCTTATCCATTACGTATTGAAAATCGCACTATCATCAATATGTATACCATGACTAAACAATATTTCTTGCAGCTTAAGACTAGCACTTTTTTCCGGATTACCGAACCGCCTTTTCTCAAACCCAAAGACCAGAGCTCGATAAGTGTTGTTGTTCGGAAGCATACCTCGTTCGATCATCATTTTTACAAGGTTTGCAGCTTCATCCACATCTCCAATTCTGCAAAACCCATGAATAAGAGTGTTCAAAAGGATTGCATCAGGGGCTAATCCAATATCAAGCATCTTATGAAATAATACATTTGCCTCTTCCATTCGACCTTCTCGACAATACCCGTGAAGAAGAGCACTGCATGTCACCACATCAGGTTTGACACAGTTCTCGGTCATATAGCACCAAATAAGAAACGCTTCATCAAAATTTCCTCTTTTCGAAAACCCAATAATAACATTAGTGCATGCCATGACATCCACGGAGAAACCCCTTTCAATCAACTCATCTAAAATATCTTTTGCCTCCTTGACGAATCCTCTCAAAATAAGACCATTAGTGAGACTATTGTATGTTACCACATCAGGTTCGATATTGTCAGACCTCATTATATCCAAGAACTCAAAAGCTATATGCAATTCGCCACTCTTTGCATAACCGTCGATTAAAGTATTATATGCAATAATATCGGGTCTTGAACCCCCTGCAATCATCTTTAGAAACACAGATTCAGCCATTTGCATGTCTTTAGCCTTACAAAATGTATCAATGAGCATTGTGTATGTCACAACAGATGGTTGAATCCCGTTCTTAAACATTTTAGCCAGATACTGAAGAGCTGAGATAATATCACTCACTTTACAATATCCACTAATCATCGTACTGTAACTAATACAGTCAGGACGCAAACCAAGCTCAAACATCTCATTGAAAATTTCAGAAGCCTTTACCATATGTCCGTCTGCACATAACTGTGAAAGAAAACTATTGTACACATAAATATTAAGAGGGAGATTAAAGACATTCAATATGTCGGTGGCTTTCACCGACTTTCCAGCTTTGCAATAACCATCAATAATCGAACTAACTGTAACAGAATCATGGGAGATGCCAAATTCTTTCATTTTAAACAATAAAGTCGTAGCTACTTTCAAATGAGATTTCTTACACAGATGATCAATCATGATGGTCCAAGGAACCGGATCTGGTGGCAATCCGTAATGCTTCATGTTCACTAGCATTTTCCAACCACTAATAAAATTACCTTCCTGACAACATTGATGAATAAACAAGCTGATAATCGAAGCATCTAAATATATCCTGTGATACTGCATTTCTTGCAGGAGATCCCATGCTAAATCCACCTGTTTTAACTCCAACAATGCCTTCAATAAGGACTTGCAGACCCACCTAGAAGGAAAGGTGTTAAAAATTTTCATTTGATATGTCCAATTAAGCGCGACAAACACCATTTTCTCCCTAATGTAAGAGTTAACCAACATGCTATAAACAGTTTCTAGAACCTTTCTGTTGATCCGGGTTTCGTAGAAGATTTTCATCATCTTACAACAAGACCCTTCTTCCACTTCATTATTTCTAACAATATCGATAATTAAATCAACTGCTGTGTGATTCATGTTGCTAGAAATTAAAATGTGTATCATCCTACATGCTGAATTTAAAGAATGCTTTGTCCCCGTCAAAAACTCTGACCACCTGAAGAAGTAAAAAACAATTGAAGCATTTGAACTCTCCTCAAATAGAATATCCATAATTTTAATGACATTGGATTGATTTAGATCAATTCTGTAACTATTTTCCAAACCTAGCTTCCACCCACGATTCTCGAGCATCAATCTTATAATTCTCATTTCCTCAATGTTCGCCTTGCTGCTTGAAGAAGTTAAGCAGTCTTTGTCAAAAATATCGGCCTGATAGGATACATCAAGTTCTTTGAATTCATCTAAATTGGATTTGGCATCCCGCAAAATGTTGTCATCAACAGATGTAGTTTCTTCAAAATCAGAAAGTTGATCTTCCACACAGCAAAAGGAAGACAACAGCAAACTCTGAGGCAAAATATAAGATCTTCTACTTCCAAATTTGAGTTTTAGTAAACTAGACCAATGATTTATAGCACACATAGAACTTTTCATGCAGAACAGGAAACTAGCTGGAGAGCTGCATGAAAAGGAAATAAAAAAGGAAATATTGTGAAATAAGATCTATATAAATAACCACTCGAATATGATCGTAACCAGCAATGAGTTATAGAAAATACAATAAAATTTGGTTGAAATGGGCTTATGAAAAATGGTAGAAGAAAAAATATACAATCGAATCGTGTCCGTTGACTTAGAACAATTAACATAGGAATATAACTAATTCATGATAATGGTACAGATAATGGTACAGCAAATAAACAACATTAGGCAGAGCAATTAATATATACAGAAAAAATAAAAATAAAATGCTCAATCTGGAGGTTTTGGCAGAGCAATTAACATATACAGAAAAAATAAAAATAAAATGCTCAACAGGGAGGTTTTGGCATGTTTCTCCAAGGACCACAAAATAAGTACAAGCATGATAAGCAAGATATACATTAACCGTCCTCGTCAAATTCATAATTTATTTCACATTCCGGTTTTAAACAAATCAAGATGACTCATATTTTTAACAGGAGAAAAAAAAAACAATCGATGATTGTCGTTTCGGGTATTTCTTCATTCACTCTAGCAAAAACAAGTAGATTCACTAATAAAAGTCTCTCCTAGAAACAAAAAGAATAGCATACCGATACAGTTTCACAAAAGTAGAAAAGATTCAATATTTTTGCAGCTTTTGTTCTCAATAATCACGAAACAATATGACGCACAGTGGACTACGAAAATACCCAGCATAACTCTTCTATTAATCCACTGAAAATGAACAACTGCACTTTTAAAAAAAAAACTGAATCTTAAAGCCGTCCCTACAACTTACTGAACATCAGCCTGAATAGAGGAGCGCCAGAGGACACAATGGACTGAGCAGGACCAAGTTCATACCTTCAATAAGAAAATACCCAGCATAATCCTTCAATTAATCCACAGAAAAATACAATACAAGAATCGCATCAACCACACAAATAGAAAAACACACGAAGAAAGAAAAGAGAAGCAAAGTTGAGGGACGGAAAGAAGAAGCGAGAAGATAAGACAGAAAATGGGAACAGATGAGAAGGAACTAAAACAGTAGCTGTTAAGAAGGAATGTGAAAAAGAAGATTGCAGAGAGGAGATTTCGTCCGGTCACGGCCCCACTCCGGCAGCCCACGACACTTAGCTCGCGCCACAGAGAGAAAGAAAGAGAGTTCGCGCGGCGGTTCAAAGTTATTTGACAATGGATAGCCTGCATTTCAAGGTTATTTGTTTTTTTTATTTAGGATTTGATTTGTTTATTTTCGAGGTCTTATTTGCTAAAGTAATATATTTCAGCAACATTTTATTTTTCACTGCATATTTTTATATTTAATTGGAAAATAAAAATTCACAATAAAAATTCCATAATTTGACAAAGGGGCAATATTTATTTATTTATTTTTCTACATGAAAATATTAAATACCAACTTAATATTAATAATTGTGAGCAAACTGAGACAAAAACGTTAATGTATTGCAACTTAACATTTATTTATTATTCTCTTCGAATGAATCTTTTCAAGAGAACTCATCGTACTCTGATCAAATTTACTCCTCAGATTTCCCATTTTCATATCAAGCTCGAACAAATTTGTCGAGAGCAGACGTATCCAATGCTGAAAACTCATTGATTGCAGCAAGCACTGACAGCCCGAGCTTGATTGCATCGTCGTCACTAGAAGCCTGAAATCATAAATGTACTCCCATTTGTTCATTGAATTCTCCTCAGTCATTCCCCCTCCTAATTCACTTTTTATGTTTAATTAAGATAATGGAAAGGGAATACCTCGATGTTAAGGGGCAGGACGGGATCGTGAAGAGAGAGTCGAAGAAGGAACCAACCCCCGAAACCAGAAACTCGGACCTGTTTCCATGAGTAAATAAATAATTAACAAAAGGGTTACTTGCCTAGAAAAACTCATAACTAGATCATATTGCATTCAAGTTTGTATTTTTATAAATAACCAGCAAAGATATGGTGTACTGAAGGAATAGAATCATTTTACGACCGAAAATCAGGAATCAATGGCAAAACACAAATTGGACTTGTTTTTCAGGAGCTTGTTTGTGATTACATTTTCTGTCATTCAAAAACTGTTGTCAAAAATAGTTTTAATAAAGAAGCAAAAGATAGATAGCACAATTTTGGACTTATCATTCATCTATTCATCTTTCATCAATCTCTGAAACAACTATAAGTTGCTTTTGTTCAACTTACCCCCTCATGGTTAACTGGAGCTTTTTGAAGCTTCGAATCTGATTCGACAAAATGCTCCAAGTGTTTTAGAACCGCCTCTCCATAGTTACGGAATGATCTGTAAGTTCGAACATGTTAGCTACATCATATGTCTCCATTAAGGGGTGTGTGAAGACGAAAAACTAGATCTACCCTTCTTTAAGATCTGGGTGATTCTGATTGATTTTCAGTCTTAGTTCGACAGCAACTGCAGGTTCCTCTAAACCTTGAACCAGCTCAGTCAAAACTTTGCTACCCCCAGCCATGCCTGAAGCTCTAGCTGCAGCAAGCTTATTCAAGATTTTGACCTTCAAATAATGTTGTTTTAGGTTAGAAATCAAGAGAATGGATAAATTGGTTTTGAAATTTGAAAGTTTGAAATTGCTGATTTGACATCAGTACCATCAGGTAAGCACCATCATCAAGCCAGTGATTCTCCTTGAGTGCCCCATGCCCACTAGTTTCTATCGCCAGATGCGACTCCTCGCCAATAGAATTCTATTAAGAAAAGGGCTTGATTATGGTTAGGAAAAGGAGTCACGTATTAAACATATGTCAACAAACTTATCACGCTTAATTTAACATTTTTGCCACAAGAGGAATGATGAAAGTAAAAAACAAAAGAAGGTAATTTTAAAAACAAAAAGAATACAATAGATGAAAGACATTAAGCAAAGCAAAATCTTGTGAAGGTACAAACAAAATTGAGTTGAGAAGGGGAAATTAAATAACTTGATTGCTGTTTTGGATTCAATCCTGAAAAAAAAATCTAAGAAACCAAATAGAAGTAGAAGAAATTTTACCAAACGAATTGCTTCATCAATGACATTTTTATAGCCTCTTTTGAAACGATGATGTTTCCCCCCTAAAAGAACAATATGTTATAATAATTCAAAAAAGAATTATAAAAGATTAATAAAAAAAGTTAATCTTCCTTCATATTTCACAATTCACACCAAGTTTCTTCTCGATAAATGTGGTCAAACCATCTGAAGTCACACTGTCTGTGACTATAGTTGTTCCAGGATGCTAGACAGTAAAAGAAAATGATTAGCAAACGCAAAGATATTCCCATCAAACAAATAAAATGCCAACCTCTTCTAGAACAATGGCGGCCATCAAGGCAATAAGACGATTTCGGTTAAATTCACGGCCAGATGAGTCCACAGCAGCAGATCTATCAAAGATTATTTACTAAAGGGAATGAAATTGCGAGCTGATGATCATAATAGTCATGAATCTTAATATTAATAATACCTGTCAACATCTGTGTCAAATATGATTCCTAAATCGGCCATGTTATTGTGTACGGCTTCAGTGATAGCTTTCATAGCTGTCTTGTCCTCAGGATTTGGAATGTGATTTGGAAACATACCTGGTTTCCAATATGACCTCGTCAAGTGCTTATTAAAAACAAACTTTAATCTCAAAAACAAGCAAGTTGAGATTGAATAATCCTTTTATGGGGTTCAAGTGAGGAAATGAATTTAAACAAAATTGCATAATCTAGAAGACAATGTTAATTTATAAATCAATCAGAACAAAAGGAAATCACAAACATGAGAGAACCCTCAAGTTTAGGCTATATGCTTTGCCATCAAGTATTACCATCTGGCTCCAAGAACTGGCTGCCAGTTGTAACTGTCCCAAGCGGCTCAAGTACCATGGCCTAGTAAGAAAACAACTAAAGGAACCATTAATGTGCAAAATTTTCGTTTTTTGTCAACATCAGTTCACAGATTTAACTAAATTACTGTTACATATCAGTTAAATAGCACTATGAAGAAAGAATAAGCTTTAATACCGACACCCACACTAATATAAAAGGAGCACAGTAAGAAAATTGCCTGGCGTAGTATTTAAATTGTCAATTTATGAATGAGAAACAGGGACCATGCTGTGACAGGAACGCTACATAATTTTTCAATAATCTTATGGAAGCTTTCATATTCTAAACAATAAGGCTGCAGCTGGCATATATATTGGACCAAATTAAATGACTTACAGCAAAAAATCCTCCTGCTCCGTTTCCTGCATCAACAATTATATGGAACCCATCCAATGGCTTGTCTGAACATCAACCAAATAAAAAAAATTGCTAAATAATGAGAAGGCATTGAGGAATCACCATAGAAATAGACAAATACCTCACAAAATAAAAAATTGTCAACAGTGAGCATTATAAAGAAAGGACTCGTGATTAAGCTGACCTATATCTCCTGCAGCTTTTCGTACTGCGTTCACAAGATCAGATGTATACACACTCATGTAATCGATTTTCTTTACAGAAACAGAAGCTTTTTCTCTGGACTTTATCAACCTGTCTTCCGTGAAACCATTATATATATGTGCAGCCCTCTCCAGGATCTCTTTAATATCAGTTTTCCCAAGGCCTCCAGCATTAGTGAAAAATTTGAATCCATTTCTGTTGTAAGGAAGATGGCTGGCTGTTGACAATAAATCAATATGAATTGTTCACAGCCATAACTTCCAAGAAAAGAACCATTTTGATACAAAATGAAATGTACAGGTCATCAATGTTCAGATACTTAAAGTAAAAAAAGAAGGAAAAAACTAGTTGTGATACTTAAAATATATATATAGTCTAGGCATAAAGAACTAAACATCTACCCGTTATCATAATGGATCCATCAGTTGGACAACAAGAAGTTTCATCTTCGGTGAGTGTGCTATTGAACATTGCTGGAGTAGATGCCAATCTACAAAAGGATGAAGACAATTAAAAGAAAAAATTAAACAGATAATGCAAGAAAGATTTGAACATTAGGATGATGGTTAATCAGTAGTAGCTAACAAGCATTATGAATTCACACAAAACCACATCAAATATGGAGGTTAATGTTTGTTTGTGAATCCCACAGTTTAAAGCAGTACAGCCATAAGGCAAAGCAACATGAACATCAATGTAATTTTGAGCATAAATATAGTACTGCTAGACCAGTATGACTTGCATAATAAGGCTACTTCCAGTTCCAACTTCATAGCATACCGATAGACTAATAGTGTCCATGAGTTCCATTCTGATTACATTTCATATCAATCCAAATACAACATGCTCTTTTACAAAATCACAAGAAAAATAATATCTGCTAGCATAAGTAATCTCAACGTTAAACCATTAAACTCAGCACAACCCAAGGAATCCAGCTAGAATAACTGAAGTATCACTCACCCGTATTGAATGACATCCATGTCTGCACTGGCAATGCCACGAGAGACAGCATCCTGTGGGTGAAAAATAATAATTTAAAAAATGATGAATATCCAACGTCCAGTCCCCTTGGAAGCAAAATTGGACATTTGAGTTAAAATACTAAACATATTAATATTTGTTTTACCAATAATTTATCATAAATAGTCTATAATGCGCTTATCGAATAAAAAGTGTTCATTTCACAGTATCCAGTACTGCTCAACATGCAATAATGAAGCACCACTTCACCTGCTCAAGTATTTAATTAAGAGTAATTTAGGGAAATTAATTTTTATAAAGATTTAATTAGCCTAATTATTTCTCCCATTGTATCATAAACGTGCACTTAATGTATTTTGAAAGACATAAGAATTAGAATTATTCACTAATTTGTCTCTGCATGAATTACTTGATGATGAGAACCACTTGATCCGCATCACTTGAATTTAAAATAAGAAAGCTACCAAATAATGTACTTAGACATAACATGCAATTACCGATGTCAAAAGATGCAAATGCTAAGAAATTACCAATAATGTTTGTGCTGATATTCGAGAATCATGCCCGATAGACACTCTCAAACGTCGCGATGCTTTGGCTTTCTTCTTGTCCACTAACCATGAAGCAAAAGCAGCTGCTATAGCTTCTGCTACCAGTTCAGGGAGGTTGACTGGTTCACCCTCCACGCCATCCACAGCTACACCTCGAATATCACTGTGTATATACAAATCAGCCTACATAAAAGCTGAGTCGAACAAGTACATTCCAAGATTTTGTTCTTCCTGTCTTAATGAGACTGGGGGGACTCCACTTATTTTGAAGTATTAATTTAAATCCAACATTTTGTTACCATTAAGTTGCATCAGTTTGTTATACCACCAAAGTAATGGGGCTTGGAATTAGCGGGAAAGGATCGAAACATAGAATTTACACAAATGCAACTGATTTATCATCAAATTCAAAAAAAAAAAATGAGACAAATGTTTTCCCTCATTACTCTAACTTAGAGGGGACTCCATAGTTAGCAACTTCTCTATCAATCAGTATCAATTTAAATCCAACATTTTGTTACCATAAAGTTGCATCAGTTTCTTATACCACCACAAAGTAATGGGGCTTGGAATTAGCGGGAAAGGATCGAAACATAGAATTTACATAAATGCAACTGATTTATCATCAAATTCAAAAAAAAATATGAGACAAATGTTTTCCCTTGTTACTCTAACTCAGAGGGGACTCCAAAATAAGCAATTTCTCAATCGATCTCAAATACTTAAAAAATAACCTTCCGTATAACCAATGACAAGCAATTTAACCTAAAAATATACCTTTGAGACTGGAATAAAGAGAGGGGCTAAAAGAAGAAAATGATGGAAGATGAAATAAAATAAAAGTTCAAGACCCTCTAATCATGAAATTCATGAGAGAAATTTTGCAGATAAGATGGACGTGCTCGTTCAAGAGCATTTATTCTTTCCATAGACAGTTTAATTTTCAATCTATACCCATCACCAAAAACATGAAAACACAAACCTATATTACTAAGTGGGAAAACATTATCAAATACATAATGGAAAAGAAAAAAAAATTGTACCTGCCATTTTGAAGTTTCAAAAAATCAACCAGGTCAAGAGTAGGAATAGCAACAGCTGAAGAAGAAGCTGAACAAAATCCCAGGTTGAAATATAAGATAACATAATTGACTTGTAATGAAGTAATCGTGAATTCAAAAGTTTCTTCTATTCAACTAATTGCCTTGAAAATTAAAATAAAAATAATTCAGTTTTCCAAGGTGTCAAACATGTCAGTTTTTTAGTGAACTGTGATAGTTTAAATCTAGAACAGACCCTTGCAGTGAATGGGTTCATGATCTCTAAAATCACTCTGGTATTTTGATAAAGTGCATAACGGCAAAGTGAGTCCAGTCCATGAGAGCTGCCCTCTTTGAAAGGTAAGGAGGTTGGATTTATAGGGGGCATAATAGTCCCTTCTACATAAGTTGCCCAATAGCCTATTCTTTTCATGGCACTTTGATACAAAAGTATTTTGAACTAGCTTCCCTGTAAGTGCTGCATAAAAATTTGCATTTTTGTTAGATTTGATGATTGTAAAAGTTTTTCATCTGCCTTACTTTCTCTATAGTGGGAACATGAGACTGAGGTCAGTGACCATGGAAGTCTATTGACAAGAATGTTGAACGTAACAAAGATTTACACTAACCAATGTCAGAATCTGGTCCGTCAAATAATATACATGTTGAGAGAACTAGCATTTACTTCGCAATTTCAATTGGCCACAGGTGATGTATTTTCATCTAAAAGAAAATTTCGAATCATAAAACATACGGATGCTGATAGATATCAATCATGGGAAGTGAAGTTTTAGTTTCAAAGGTTTATTAATTACACCTTCATTTCTCAATGTCATAATAGAAGTCTTTCCCTGATTGATGATGGATGTAGCCATACATTAAAGCTCAAATAACGGAGGTAATCACGTCTACTTAGAAAAATAACATGACTGACACATCGATCTGAACAAACTCTTAAAAAGTTCTGATATTAGAAAACAGAACATCAACAACTGAATATAAATAAAACCCCAGCCCACCGGCTACAGCAGTAAAGAACTCTCAGAATACAATCTCCAATAATCCACTATTTCGATGAACTAGTAACATAAATCAGTTGCAAACTATTCTTTCGCAGTTGAATAGACCATTCACGTGAAATCGGATAACCGACTCAAAGCGCCAATCTGTCGGATAACTCGAACACTTGCGCAAACTTCTAAAACTCATAAGACCGCTTAAAATCCTCTAAGCATCCACAATAAATCCACAATCTAGATGCTGGGGATGAGCACGAATAGGAACGACAATCTATAACATATAATAGATAATCCATCGATGAGAAAAGGATTACACAATTACCTGCCATTCCCAGGCGATTTCCCCTGTAAAAGCAGAGCTTTACGAGGGGGGAGGAATGGAGATTCTAATATTATGAAGATGGCCGTCGTCTGTCCTACCCAGTTTCTCACGCCAAGCGGCTCAGCTGCCTTCTCACGCGTGCCATCTGCCCTTTTCTCTCTTTCTTAATATTCGTAAATTAAATTATTAATTTTAAAATTTTAATTTTAATTTAATTTCCAAACAATAGTTACTTTTTCTCCTTGATTCGCAATTTCAAAGCGGATTTTTTATTTTTTCTATTTTACATAAGCTCTATCTATGATTTATTTCAATCACCTCTTGTGGAAAACGATGAGATAATTTATTATTAAGACAAAATAAAAATAATTAAATTTTTAAAATGTGTAATAATTTATCATGATATCGTTACAAATTACTTAAAAAACAAAAGTAAATTTCGAAGATTCATAACCCAGTTTCAGAATTTTGTACTACAAATGAGCTGCAAAAAGAACACTTGGAAGAAGACGAAAGCAGCAGAGAGCATAACCCAAAGACAGAGACGAAAATACCGAAGATTCCAAAACTAAATATACTCCAAAGTCCAACGCTAGATCTAAGAGAACTCTACCCCTAGAAATTAAAAAGCTTTCAACTTTCCATCTTCGCTTCCTCTCCCCTTCCTCGTTTTCATTTTCTCTCTAGACAGTTAAAAAAATGTGGTCATCTATGGCTTCTATCCCCCATCAGTCAAACCCCTGTGCAAAAATCAAATGAACGACGAAACGATATTAGAGTAAGAACCGCACAGGGATGGCGGAGGAGGAGGAGGAGAGAGAGTCCTCGCCGGAGCGTCATTCTTCCGTGTCTCTACTCTCAAGCGTACTCGAATAGAATGCCGCTGTTTCTATTCGGAATTAACTCCGGCGAGGAAGGAAACTCCCTTGTGCCTTTGCTTCTCATCTCCAGAACCTTCTTATGGGAATTAGAGTGGACGGACGGAACAAACGTCGGACTGGCCGCCGGACGATATTCCGGGAAGAGTCTGCCGGACTTGTAACGAACACCGCACGCATTGCAAAGGGTTTTGGGCCCCATTGGTCCAGCCCTCCATTGAGGAGTCTTGGTGATCTCACAGTGCATGCATTTCCTTACGGGCTGTGACAATGGAGCTTGACTAATCACTCCGACGGAAAACGACAACTTGATCTTCTTCTTCGTCTTTTTCCTGTCCATTAACGGGAGTGACTCGGCGAAGTTGTCGCTCAACACTTCAGGAGAAGCATTTGTGGTAGTCTCGGTGACGGATGAAGTGGGGGAGATTAGCTGCACCGCAGGGCGAGGTGGGTTGAAAGTGGCCGGCCGGGGACGTTTGCTCCGAGCACGTCCACGCTGGGAAAGGGGGATCCGGGGAACGGTTTTCTCGCCGGAGCTGGAACTGCTACTCTCGAGAACGGAAACTGGGCTCGAGGTGTGGAAATGTTGGGAAGATGAGTCATTGTTCTTCAATTCATCCTTGTTCATGGTGAGGCTTTTGTCCGAGAATGAATCCTCGACGAAGGTGGACAGCCATTCCAGCTGAACAATGTCTTCAATCTGGAAAACCGCACGACCAAAATCAATTCAGAACCACGTGGACACCAAATGACAACGCTCAGTGTAATGGACCCCACCTCACATAAACGACAATCTCGGCTGCTGGATTCCAGCAGTAAAAGATAATCCATAGTTCAATCAATACCAGAAATTGATTTGATGGCGTAAGAGGTTTAATTTTACCAAATCTCTTTGAAAAAATTGAGAGAGAGAGAGGGACTGACCGGAACGGAGAGTTCGGCGGAGAGGTCGGAGTTGCTGTGGGCGGAGAAGACGGAGACGGAGCAAGGCAAAGAGTCGGAGTCCGCCGGCCAAATGGTCGGAAAAGTGTCGTCGTTGAAAGGGCCGCCATTAGAAGACAAACTGGGGTCGACGGCGTCGTCTCCGGGGAATTCAAGCAGGTCATCAAAATGATCAAAAAAGCTCCCACAGTCTATCTCGTCCATGAAGCTATGCCCGACCATTTCTGCCTCTCTTTTTCTCTCTATCTTCCCTGAGAAAATCAACCAGTCGAGAAAATTAACCTCCCCTACAAAAAAAAGGCTCCGACCTAAAATAGTCAACAAGAGACACACACTCTCTCTCTCTCTCTCTTCGCCATTTTGAACTGTATTTGCGCCAAAAATGGACGCGAGATTGGAAAACGTACAGCGCATGATAGCAAATATGCGTTTAAATTCCATTTTTCGCATAACCTTCCATATTTAGCTTCTGAAACGTCGAAAATTCGAAGATTTTCACCGTCTTTGATTTGGCAATTACAACCAAAGTTACAAAAATAGGTTAAATTTGGACTAAAGCTACGGCTTTTTAAGGCATACGACGAAACAGAGGCTAAAACTAAAGATTTTGGCAATCCCCTGGTTCTCAAATGGCAGCAGCAGAAGATTTGTGATGATTGTTTTTTCATGGCGGCTTACCTGGTAAATTTTCACAGCTCGAGAAGAAAACTGGGTTCGGTTTTAGATACTTCAATTGAACAATTAGACCTCAATTCCTGCATTAAACCCAGAACACGAAATTAGAAACAGAGCGAGACTTCAAGCATGCAATGGCACACGTGAGTTCATTTTACCGTTAAGAGCCAAAAAATCCAACAGCAATCTTACGTTGTTTAGAGAGCAAACTGAAAATTACTCGACAAAACTGTAGTTTGAAACTGAAGAAGGCAGCGGAAACGTTTTCCGACCCCCGGAAAAGCAGAGGTTCAGAAAAAAATAAAGTTCTAGAAAGAGTTTTTGAAACAATGCATGGCAAGAAGAAGATAACCCAAAACACATATCAGTTAAGCAAGCAAACTCAGGAATAGTACCCAAAACGAAGCCTTAGCTTCCTTCCAAATAAACCCCTCCGAGCTAGAGAGAGCGGGGGAGATGAAGCGAATTACAGAGGATGAAGGAGGCAAGCGAGGGAGAAAAGAAATGACTAAAAAGGAATGTGTTAGAGAGAGAAAGTAAAGGATGAGAACGGTAGGTGGGGCTCGACCCCCATTGCTAGCTGTATTTAGCTATTCCCCTCTGCTCTCTGTCTTGACGTTGAAGCCCCTCTCTCTCTCTCTCTCTCTTTCTAAGAACCCACGGGACCCACGCTTCAACCTCACCACCCTCTGATTGATTTCTCTCACGGATTCTTACCGATCACCGATAAAATAGAAAAAAAATTTAAACTTGATCGGTTTAAAATCTTTAATATCCGAAACCAGACAACGACGACGAAGAAGATACGTTAAAATGTGAAAATGGCTAACCTTTTCTGGGTTTCTGGGTTATCAATTTCTCGGGAAAAAAGGCAGAGGTTAAAGAGACGAGCATCCAAATTAAAAAAAAAAAAANTCTCAGTAACTTGAAGAGAGTGTAAAGGGCTCACTTCTTTCTAGTAGCTTGGGTTTCACTCTCTGAGTCACGTACTTTATGAAGCGCACTTGGAAAGATCCTACTGGTCACCAAGTTATGAACGTATCTTCAACTCCACATTACCCCGTTGACACTTTATTTCTTACTGCAATTAAAACTCATTTAATATTAATTAATTTTGATTATTTTTTATGAATATTTTTATGTCGGTAGGGAAAATGACAAAAGTAAAAAAAAAAAAAACAGAACGACTGTACTATATGACCAATCACATGTGTATGATCCCAAAACGTGAGGCTAGATTTGACACTTTATTAATGGATTTAAAACCCTTTTGTCAATAGCAATTAGCAACTACGCGTCCATCAACATGTCTCACTTGATCGACAATTCTAAATTTAATGATTTTATTTAAAAAATTAATTATGCTGAACGAGTATAAATATTAAAAGTTATGTATTTGTTGAACAGCTAAGTTTGATAGCATAAAAGAGAGCTGTCACGCACACATGGGTTTGATAAGCTATGATGCCTCTCAACGTTCTTCCTCTCACAAAAATATATAATATTAATTTAAAATTTAAAAACACTGTCATTTTTTAACTCTAATAGTTATTATGAAAAGTCAAAGTGATGGTCAAACAATAAGCTGACGTGGCAAGTCCCAGCGAAATGAGTCGACAGCATATGAAGCGAGTGTAAGAGGCATGTTCTGGTGGGACCCATTGTGGCACGTGTTTTCGTCGGTCCACTCGGATGATCGACCTCGATCACTGTTTCACCTCTAATCCGCGTACCCAACGTTTTTCATTTTACGTAATTTTATAAACTAAAGAAATTAAATACTATTTAATTAACGTAAGATTAAAATTTCACGATATTGATATAAAGACAAGAACCAGTATTTTCTTTTGTGTAATTAAAGAAATCTTATTTTTCTTGGGATTTATTTAAAAAAAATACTTTAGAATTGAAAAATATTGTATAGCATGTTTCAAAAATACATTCTTAGATATTTCTAAAAAGCAATAAAATCTCATAGGATGTAATGTATGGACGTAGTCATTTTAAATAATAAAATAAAAACTTTCAAAATATAATTTAAAATAAACTACATTTGTTTTTTGTGATAAAAATAAGATAGAGTCGCTTTCCACGTTTGAATTAGCATGTGCAAGCTTTAATGAGACTCCTCTTTAATAACATTGTTCATTATTAGCCGTTGATCGAAATCAAAAAAACATCACGTGGCTGTAGGCCCGGGTCCAGTGGCTCCGGGTGGGTCCTTTTTCTTTTTTGCGTTGTTTTCTCAGATTCAAATACAACTTGGACGAGTTTCTTCCGCGGTGTCGGTGCAGGCGCTGAATTTCAAGACATAATTAATTACAATTAAAATTTTAATTAACTTTATATTCCAAAAATTTAAAATAAAAATTGGAAAAAAATGACTCTCCGGCCACTAACTTACGACTGCCCCCAAACCCGAACAGCTAACCATTTGCTTTTATTATTTAAATCCAAAATTGTCAATTCTCGGGTGTTATTATTTATATTTATATAGTTTTATTTGTCACAAATACTAAATAAATATGTTACCACGTGTAGATTATTCAATCATGGCGTAATTTTGGTCACGCACGTCTAATGAAATCAGAGTCACATGTAAAGGAAAGTCAATCAATGTGTATCTCAATTTTGTCCATGCCTACCTTGGACCGGGTCCTTCCGGACACTGCATTAAATATTGTATGAAAAAATTATTTACTAAGAAGATATGCAAAATAGTTACTTATTTATCATATATTTATTTAAATAATTATAAAATGAGTTTTTAAAAATATAGTGAGCATGAATTGAAGCATACATTTGTTGTGCCATACCACTTTCTTGATCACGTCTTACCGACGCTAGGCAACATTTGAATCCAGCTAGCTATCACCATACGTCATGGAAATTAATAAATTGAGCCAAGAAAAGTCAAACAAAATCGACTGGATGAACATTTTATTGCTTAATTTGAGGGACGTTACGTGCTCCAATAAGTGATTAAAACAAATAAATGATCACTGTCATAAAATACGCGTAATAATCGTGCCATCACTTCTTAGGAGAGCAAGGGATTCCAATCTAATTGAATTGGAACGAGGTCGGTTGGATCGAGTTCTGTTGGGATTCGGAGTGAAGAAAACCAAACTAAATAAACCTTGATTTTCAGTTCAGATTTTTTGTTTTAATAAATTTAAAGATAATATTAGATTTAGTTTATTAAAATATCTTAACAAGTCAAGTTTTGATCAATACAATTAATATTATTAATAATTATTTTAATTATAATATATTAAAAATATTTTAATTTAACCAGTATAAACTCAATACGTCAGAAGATACGAAAATAAACTTAACATCACTCTAATTTAAATTTTGATTGGTTACGACTTTTAGTTATGACTACAATAACCAAACCGAACCGAACCCAATATTATTTTTTTTTCAAATTCGAAACTAAACCATTGAATTTGTAAAATATGCACGTTTATTAATAAAATGATAGTAAAAAAATATAAAAAAAATTCAAATAATGAATTTAAAAATTAGGGCGTAAAAAGTGTCGCATTAGCGTGTAAAATCACGGAGTAGAAAGGGAAAAGCTATAATTAGGTAGGTGATTTAACATGGGGAAGCAGCCGTGCATCTTTCAACTGTCCCACGCCATTTCCTCTTGTCTTTTGCACCTCCACTCTGTCGGTGTCTCAAACTGCTTCCAAAAACTGTTTTTGGGGAAACAGATTTCAAAAAATGCAAAACAAAATACATGCAGAAATCACAATCCATCTTCTTCGCGCTCACTCGATTTGAATCGATCTTGATCGGCCAATAGCGTAAAAACTACCGGTTTCCGACAAATACCTGTGATTCTAAGTCTAAATCTGAAATCAATTAAATACATAACAAAACTCTAATGGAAAGCTCATGAATAAAGACAGAAACCAATATTCTCAGTATTTGAAGCCAAAAAGAATATTTCTGTAAGTTCAAATCATTGTTCAAGCTACTGGTGCAGAGTCAGCTACAATTGACTGATAATTTAAGCCTGCTAGCTTCGGTACGCGTAATTTGCATCCGGAACTGGAAATCTTACCTTAATTTCTGATCTAAATCAATTGCTTATCGAAAGATCGACGTGTAGGTAAGCCACACAAGCCATGAAAAAGAAGAAGAACACAGATACCAGCATCAACGGCTCAGCAAGCATGAAACCTGGGTAGAAGGTGTAATATACCTGCCAAATGGCAACAAAACTAATATTAGAGGATGCAAGGAACTACGCTTTCATTAGCCTAAGATGAATCCAATGCGCTTCTGCCATAGAAGTGTTCCGGCTCAAGCAAATTTTTGACTTAAATTAAAGATCAAAGTTCCTATGCAGCCCATAAAATTATTTACTATCTCAACGAAGACATGAACATTCAAAGACCGCCAAATCAAAACCTTAGCCACTTTGCTCGAGCCTCCGAGCAGTGATAACGAATTATCAACAAGGAGATAACAATTATTTGCACGGTTGCAAACGTTTAGACCCAAAAACGAGTAATGCAGCCCAAAGATTCTACAATGAATGTGAACATAGGAAACCAGAATTTCTAAGCATCCAACCCTCTAAGTGCAGTTACAGGGATAATGCAAATCACCTGGAAAGGAGAATTATGATCAGGAACTGCGTTTTTCTTTTCCAGAACCACCACCGTCCTCCCGACAACATCAAGATATGAATATTTTGTCTGCAGTGAAAAAATCTCATTTCAATCAGTATATAAGAATGAGCTATCAGACATTTAAAATATACAAATTATAGAAAGAACAATTTTTTTTTAAATGACCTCCAAACGCTGTTCGACTGAGAAAGGAACCACAACAGAAGGGTCTGTTGATCCTTCAGGTAGAACCACCTGGAGAGAAGTAATTTCTTCATCAGTTCAAGTTATTGTATTTTAAATAAAATCATCAAAGAAAAAAAGGTAATGAATAATTGTTCTTAATTCACCTTTAAAATTAATTTGTCAACTACAGTACCAGCAATAGGACAGCCAAAAGTGAAATTAAGGTATCGCCTGCCATCGGTTGACTCGAAGAGAAAGTCTTGCAAAGGGAGCCCGTAACCAATAACAAAGGTAGCTTTCCACCCACCAAATAAAGGATATCGTGGTTCAATTTCAAGTTCAGACTGTAGTGCAATCGAGTAAAAAACAATATAAATTTGAAGAGATTCGGAAACATGGAATTTTTTTATAAAAAAAGCCATTTCATGATGTTCCAAGCAATTGAGATTGATCTTATTGAAGTTTCCACTAAATGCATCTATTGTTGCTATCAAGGCTAGTGACCAATTTGTTTTATCTACAAAAACAACCACTATTATGCAAGATACTAAGACATCATGTTACCTTACGAAAATCTGTGCGCAAATGCGAAGAAGAAATATTTCCAATTGCATCACGATAATAAACAGAGTGAACTCTAGGGGGGAGACTTGCTAGAAGATGCCGGAATGATGAAACTCCAGCTTGAGATGGCCTAGATTGATATTCAACCCTGCCAATGAGAGAATTAAATATATCACTAAGCATTCATATAATATCAACATGTTCTAGAATAAGATTGAATGTAAAGAGACAGCTAGTTCTACAACAAAACAGTATCAATGTTATTTATCTGTAAACTCCCTGGTTAGGCTCTATTATAAAATATTTTACATTTGCAATGGTCAAAATGCTATGCATAAAATTCAAAATAAATTAATTATCAACTAAGAATGTGTTTGAAAATAACGTTATAATAAGGCTTTCAAACGACCTATATGACATTCTAACTAAAACACTGATTCCCAGAAAGAGATTTTAGAAACTGAAATTTTTCATGATCGCAAAGGTCATAGTGAAACTCAAATTCCTACCTAGAAAATACACCTTTATGCCTAGCACCGCCATTAGCAAGCCTGTAATTCTCGGTCACCTGAATGCTCCCCCAGTGAGATATTTCAACTTCACGCACAAGCTCCTCAACAACAGCATATGGGTTGTTATTCTCAAAATGTTATAGGCGAAAACAAATATGGATTGAGATCTTCATAAGGGCCATACTTTAGTTCTGTACCAGCTCGATTAGTGGGATCAACCAGTGTGAAGGATTCAACTTTAGAACTTGGAGTCTTAATAAATGTCGTCTGTTGCTTGATATAATATGGAGACAAAATCGTCGCAGTATCATGATAATAGACCAATTGTGACTCTGATTGACTTATCTCAGCCGGGAAAGGCTCGAGAGAATGAGTCAAGATATAAAAAATCTCGAAAGTAGCAACCTCACTTGAACTAAGAGGATTGAGCAAGGATATAGAAAAATATTTAGTCCCATTTGGTGAATCAAGCTTCTCAGTCAGATTGACATCGAGAGGCTGATAAGATTTTTTCTTCTTTTTCCCAACAGTGAGGGCAGCCTTCACCAAGGCTAGATGATCAAACTGAGATGGTGGAAAAGCAAGAAAAATTTCTGGAATAGGAGACTCTCCTGTATTTTCGACCTAAAAATAAATGCTCAATTAGATGAATAGCAGCAAAAGTACTCCTCTATATAGAAATTTAACTTTGTGGCAGTTGAACCTTCCTGTATGCAGAAATTTTGATTGAATGAATGCTTTTGAAATTATAGCTAATTCAAATGATTTGATTATGTGAGCATATGGAACCAATAACAAAGAAAAGATTGTATCGGTGTACTAAATTTTAAGAAGAGAATCGAGAATATCAGCAAGAAGAAACTACCAAATAAAAGCAATACCTTCAAGGTCAAGTAAACTTTTATGATGTGAGAAGTCAAGTCAATCTGCAAGTGCAAAAAAAAAAAAAGCCAGAGGATAAATAAAAACAAATGGAGATTAGCAGTCTTCAAAGGTTTACTCAGTAAACTACAAATGCAGAAAAACAAGCTCATCAGCAGTCAACTACGTCAGAAAAATATGGTGGAAAAAATGATTCAGCCTCACTAAATTCATCATCAGCCAAATAACTCAGTATGTAGCCAACGGGGACAAATATACAAAAGTTATTACACCAAAATCGATATTTTCCTCCATTACAGACAGTGCCGAGTTACTGTCTGTGTAGAGTGTTCTTCAGCTCTGTACATTTTTTTATTCTAATCAAATCTTAATATGACTGAAAAACTAATCATTTCCATGTCTAATGTGATGTCAGCGTCAGCGTTTATGAACAATATATGTCATATGAGAAGTCCTTTGTTAACGGGGAGGTAGAACACCACCATTGCAGGAGATATTTCAACTCCGGAATCTATCTGCCACCCTTAAGTGGTCTTCCAAAAAAGAACAAATTCAATAAATTTTGATCGTTTGAATAAACAATAACTGGTGCGATTTCAAGTTCGTTACTCTCCTCCGCCCGCGAATCAACGAAAGGGATGAATTCAACACAAAAAATTCAATATGAATGAGAATTCCAAAATCACGATCACAAATGCTGCTTTAATGCAATGAGAATGAAATTAAAGTACACAGACGGAAAGAAAGCTCACTCTTTTCTCGGCGTTAAGGATCTGGAGGTGCTGAGAAGAGGAAAATGCGGGAAGTGAAAGATCAAGGAAGATCAAGAAGAGCAGAGCTAATCGAGCTTTGAGCTGAGCTTCCATGCCGTCGTCTTCTACGAGCAAAGATTTGACCGCGTTAAGATCAAAACACACTGCCAAACGCGAACAAAACAGACGGTGGAACTACAAAAGACAACGGCTGGGCTGAACCTTACTTTCTAGCCCAAAAAAGCCCAGACTCTCCATATTTGCTGTTCTATGTCTCGATCCACAAAAACCTGTTTAAGAATCCTAGAAATCTCGGTTCTTTTTGCAACTTTTCTGAAAGACTCCATTTTTTCTTCCATATGTTTTCTGTACTCTCATATTTTGGAATGCCCAGGATTAGATTTGTCCATCTATGACGAGGACGAGTAATTATGTTATGTTCTACATCATTTGGATTCTGGTCTGAACTCTGAATCTCAAAAGATTGGACTTTTGTAAAAAAAAAACCAGTTCCAGACTATGTAATTTTACCTCTAGACTTCAAGTTTCTAATGTTTCGACTCTTTCTATGTCTCGCACTTGAATAATCACACACATTTTCTGATGTTTACAATAATTCGGATTCATCTGAGGTTCTCATGAGTTCATCAGTCCGCATGAACTGTGTCAATTCAATAACATACATGAAGATGAACAAAAAAATTCCTGTATTTCCCTCCTTTTTACCCTTGTATAAATGTTCTAGACATTAAATTCTGCAATTTTACGCCACCGTCCATCGAACCTCAATGTGTATAATTCCGTTTTTGGAGTTTATTAGATGGTATTTCTCGTTGATTCGGCCATTATGCACAACATCTGACAGATTAATTTCCACATGTCCTAACGACTCCTGCACTCGGAGAAAATCGATAATTAGTTCCCTAAACTTTCAATACAAGATCATACAAAAAAAAAAAGAGAAACAAAAGAGTGGGCATTACCTTCGACAGAAACCGAAAAAAATTCCGTTTCGAAACGACCTCGACTCGGATCTTCTCGTGTAAAGGAAGCTCCTCGATCATGAATTGAAACTCTTCGTTCCAAAGAGGGTCTCGAGTTTTCGCAATCGTCTAAAACAAATCGAAACTTCAAAACACAATCCAAGGAATTTCAACGTTATTATTGCACTTGAAGCTCATAAAAAAATGAAGCTCACCTTTGTTTTTTTCTTTTCTCCTTGAAACCGAACAACTGCGAAAGGATTGTTATGACGTTCCCCTTCCACATCATGAGCACCCTGAACTAAGACCGAGAGTAAACCTGCCCCACCCGAAGTCTCCGTTCCTCGGCCGATTCCAATATCACTCCTCACACTATCCTCTTTCGATGAAATTCTAGACCAACAGCCATCTTCTTTGAAAGGAGCATATTTGAGCTCCACCACTAACTGCCCTCTCGGCTTTTTATTATGAGGATCATCTTCGTTAACGTTCTTTAACAGATCGAGCACGAACTCCTTCGTTTCGAACGGCGTAAGTAGTTTCAACGGAACAAGCTGCATTCCTATTCGGTCATGTCCACCCACCTTGTCCCAATCGAAGACTTGTAACTGAAGAACTTGCAAGTCGGGATCGTTTACAATCAACTTGAACTTCTCATTCCACACGGGATTCAAGTTTTTCATCTTTATAGTCGTTTTCTTCGATGGCAGTCTTTCTCCGCTTAAACTAAGTTTCACGTACGGATCGGACGTTCCGATTAAGTCCATCTTCAGGAGCTTCGCTGCTCGTATGACCTTCACGTGTAAAATCCCCACAGGCTTCTTCGTAGCAACACTACAAAACACAGTAGAGTTTCATTACAAATGATATTGAATGCTGAATAATTCAATCAATGACAAGAAATTGCTTGTTTCAAAACCTACACTGATGGGTCGAGGATAGGCACCTCCAAGAATTGCGGCCAGAGATAAAGGCTCGAGACTTGTTTCTTAATGATCTTCTGTGAATTTAGGACGAGTTAGCTGTTCAAAGTAAACTCAATTGCCATAAAAAAACATGAATATAAAGCTGGCAATTTGAAAAGGATTACCAGTTCAGCACCTGAACAAATCGATATAGACCGGGAATAGCCATTATATCACCTCCCATTATCTTCAATCCAAAATCTACATGTGGCTACAAATAATCGAAAAAAATCTATAATAATTGAATCAAGCTTGGATGCGAATAAAGTTCGATGTAGACTTTCACTAATTAACTTACTTTCTCCATTAAAGAAACGAAAATGCTCGAAAAACAAGGAAACGTCGGTACTAGAGGCTTCAAAGCGACCCGAAGAGATGCAAATACTTGCAAATCCACAATCTGATAGATTACCAAAAACAAATCGAGAATTAAAACACGGTCAATGTGCATGAGTATAAGATCAATGCTTTTGTCAAAGGTACCTGGACTTTTATAGGAATTGAATCAAACGCCATCTTCACTACCAACGCTATGTTTGGATTGCCGGCCCACCTAATTGCCGGTTCCATGATTAGTTCATTCTCGTTAGTATCGAAAGCCTTAAGACCTGAAAAACTTGAATCTTGTCACATAAATTCAAGAGGTACTATGTTTTAGAGTAAACTATAAAACTCACCGAAAATTTTGAGTGGAAGCATTCCGAGAGTTAATTTATCAAACTCAATCGATTTGATCTTAAACTTCCGAGCATACTCTGCAAATATCGGTTCCGAAATGACTCGAATTCGGTCACAAATTGCCTACACAAGATAATTAGAGTCAGTGCCAAACTCTGATAACAACACGAGTATGATTGCATGTATGTTTATTTACCTTGTCCAGGTAAGGCCACATAAATGAGATAATATCGTTTAGCCAGTCCACCTGGACATTATGACAAACAATTAGCATGCACAATCAAAGGATTGAAACATGAAATTTATCGAAAAATGACTGAGAAAGAGAGTCCCAAACTCGATCATAATCTGGATGTTTAACCCATAAAGGAATTTCAGGCACTATATCTTCTTCCAAAGCATCAGTGTCTAACTCATACACTGATCTAATAACAGGATCCTGCATTCAAATCATCAAAGATACTAAGAATTTATACAAATGAACTCAGGAATCATCGAATCACATTGATTGTACTCCGGTGACATTAACCATTTCAGTTCATTCGATCATACAAAAACAAGAATGAAAAATCAAACATAACACAGCATGTAACAGAGATCAGAACCTTGGATTAATCGAATAAAAAAACTTCAAACAGTTCGATCGAACAAAGAGTTAAAAAAACGCAAACTGGTTTCTATGATTTACCTTAACATCTTGGGGCTCCGAGTAGACGAACAGGAAGAAGCCCACCAGAATTCCAAGAGGAACCCCGATTCCAAAACCAAGAATCGCCAATACAGTATTGAAAAACCCCATTTTTCCACAAAAAAAAAGTGAAAAACAAAAAAAAAACAGACACCCAAGACGAAAAGATGAAATATAAGCTGATACAAAGGATAATATATGAACGATTATATAGAAACTGGACAAATGGCCCAGATAAGGAAGACAGATGAAACCGGGATGGGAAAAGGAAGAAACTTGACGAGAAAATCCAGAAAAAACCAATCGAACAAAGACCACAAAAGGAAGAAACTCCCAAGTCCCAATGAACGAAACCGCCAAAACAAAGACAACGTTTTCTTGTAAAATACAAATAGTTCCAACGCAAGAAATGTAGTTTGCATCAATGGAGTCTCTGTGAAAATGACGGGCACCATTCGAACTGGACCAATGAAAGCACACGAATGAGACTTTTCTTCATCGTCACATCGGGCAGAAGGGTAAATACCAACGCCGTGAGACATCCATACAAGGGTAAGCTTTGATGAGAATATTCCATAAACGGTCACTCTTGTGGAACATCAATTCAACGTGCAATCTCATATATGCTAATAAATAAAGAGCAATAATTTAATTTAGATTTAGCCTGTAGCCGTGCCGACTCTTCAATCCGTCCACAGAATTCGATATCTTTATTTTATAATATTTGAAAAAAATAGTTTACAAATCTCTATCGAAATTAATTAGCTTGCATCTTACTCGTCTATCCAAATCCAAACTTAGAGGCAATGGTTGTTGGAGTGTTCTCGAACCAGATGCTTCTTCTCAAAGTAATTGTTCAGCCTCCCAGACAGAAATTTAGAATTTTACATTGGAATAGTGGAAAAACTAAAACTTTAAATAATAAATACTTAAATTATGAATCTGTGACGTTTAATTTGGAATAAAAATGTGGTTTTTGGACACAAGTACACAAAAATGAGAAATTTTAATAACATTTTCTAATATATATATTAATGAAAATCTATGTTCATAAAAGTCCCATGTAGACCGTGCCTTGATTTCTACCATACACGTGTGTTATTATTAGTTACTTGAAAAACTTAAATCAACTACTTGTAGAGAATTTATGGTACATCAATCATTTTTCTTTTTTAAAATTTCTCACGCCCCCTTACTCCAATCCAGCATTTAAGATGGATAACCGCTGAGTCACCGTGATTTAATTCTCTCATAAATTGTCGGATCGGAATGTGAGGGCCCTAAGGACGAAAGATTTTGCCTTTAAAATACAAGCATCTAAGACGAATTTCAAACGGGCATGTTAGCACGTTCAATCAACACACTGTAAAAGATCCTCACTGTTTTAACCCAAGTATCAAATTGAATTCCTTTTTTTTTTCTAATAGGATTTGCAAAACTGTTTAAATTGTACTGATATTGGTGGATGGTCTACCCATGAACATATGACCATCATTCCCTTGTTGCTGGAAAAGTCTAAAGCAATTTCTTGACTTTGAATATATTTTCAAAAAGTTTGAATTTTTTTGCAAAGTTTTGAGGAAGAGAGATTTGTGAATCTTGAAATGAATGACAGATGTATGTAAAAGTATTGGGAGAACGGACGACTATTGTAGAGTCGACCCATCCGCACCATTGACCTTCCGCTGTGATCAATGTGGTTTTTTTACATGGTCATTTTGAGCTATTTCATCAAAACTAGCAGCCATTTTGGGACTTAACCCTATTGTTTATGCAACATTCCAATACCCATTGACAAGCTACAAAATCACATGGTAACAAGACCACAGAAACTGCCATTTCAAAAGAATTTATGAGCTGAATTTCCCAAGGGGTCTCAAGATTTACTTATTTTGTTAATAGGAGATTTCCAATACACGACCATGTTAAATGACATAAGATTATGCAGATTCTAGTCAAAATGTTACCTAGTTAAAACCCAAAAAAAAGGAAATGACGCATTATAAATCAATGCACTAAAGAGAAAAACTATAGTCTTTCAAGCAAATAACATACACCAGAAAAATCAAGACTTCTCATCATATTGCAAACAAAAAGCTCAATGGTAGCAGAAAATTTAAATAAACAGGAATATAAAAAACTAACATGAGAATAAGTATTTTCATCTTAGCGTAAATTAGAAAAACTCTTCCGCCGATAGCTACAGAAGGAGCATGAAATTTCCCCTCAGTCCCCCTTCTTTCTAAATGAGCAACCTTCTGTGAGTCTGGCACGCCCTCCAGTTGGCTGGCACAATACCGTTTGACAATTACCGCATAACACAACAGTTTGAGAGTGGCTGAAAACAGTAGTTCTGGAATTCAAAACAGATGATCAATATCATCAACATCAAACAACTACTAATATATATATACATGCAATGAAGAAGTTTAATGACACTTACATATTGAAGCACCCCTGACATTTAACATCCTGGTTTCCATCCCGGAGGATATAAATTTGAAGACATAAAACAGCTAGTCAATAATTATGTAAATACAGATTGCAATAATGATAACAACATATGCCTCATTCTTCTTTTTTCGTGTTAAAATTCCATCTTAGAATAGAAGCAACATTGATAGATTACTAAATATCCAGAACTAAAACTACAATATTTTCAGTAAAAATAACATTTATTACCATGAAAAAAGAATTCGGAGACTGAACGAGACGCTTGAGCTTGTGTTTCTTCTTCTCGAGCTCTGCTGGAGGATTCAGCAAATCAATATCGTTTTGTAGAACCTAAAACAAATAGGAGTGAAGAAATAAATTCGGCAGACTGAGAACCTAAATATTTAGAATCAGAGTTCAAGTCCTCAAATTCATATGTAAGAAACTAAATTATCACAAAACCAAGTAAAATAGCACAACACAAACGAAGTGCGCCGTTTCGCTATATTTCTCCGTCCGTAAACATAACGAAAACGATCAATCCAGAAAAATAAGCACGCATTCATATTGAACCGAGACTAGACACGGAGAAGACGAAGATTTGAAACTAACCATTTTGAAGTAGCTTGAAGGAGAGCTCAAAGGAGAGAACAAGAAAACCTAAGAGAGCGGCGCAGGAGAACCCTTAAGAAAGACTAGTTGAATAAATATCCAAAACATAAACGGGCCGAGCCGTAAGTGGGCCTGGAAGCCATGAGCTGTTTTAACTGGGCCCATGTTTTCAAGTTTTGGATATTTATTATTGTTTTAATTATTTTTCTTCAAAAAAAATTGAGCCTTTAAAGATGATTCTGCTTTTGCACGGGGACTTGTACTGGGTTGAAGGGTTTTAAGTAGCTTCAAGATTGCTCCTTTTGCTCGAAAGGTCTTGTCTGTTTTTTTCTTCAGTGTTTCTCGTCTATGGCGATGATGGGATTGCTCTCTTACTCCCATAAAGCTCTTGTGGCTCCGTCTCTCAGTAGAACCTTTGTCTCGCCTTGCTTCAGCCACGCTGTTCGGTTGGTTTCGTTTCCTACGTCCAGAAAACCATCCAGAAAGTTGTTCCAAGGTTATTTCGCATGCTATAATTTTAATTTTTCGTTCTATTTCTCGTTGCATTTCTGGGTTTTGATTTCTGATGTTTTCGTACCTGATTTTGATGGGGTAGTGAAGATTTTGAATGATTTTCCTACTGGTTTTAATAATCAGAAACTCTCTCAAAAACTCGTGGGTGAGTTATAATTTAATTATTTCTCTATTATATTAACAAATTTAATATTCTAATGAAGGGAACTAATATATTTCATTGAGAAATCTTGGCAGTAAGATCAGTAGCTTCTCCTACAGAAGCTGTTACTGGATTTGATGACATGGTTTCTGGAATTCAAAGAAAGTATTACATGCTCGGAGGAAAGGGAGGGGTTGGAAAAACGAGTTGTGCTGCTTCACTTGCTGTAAAATTTGCCAACAGTGGCCACCCAACTCTTGTTGTTTCAACCGATCCCGCTCATTCATTGAGCGATTCTTTTGCTCAGGTTCAACCTTTATCCTTTTCTTCTTTCCAAATAGGGGGATTCGTATAGGATTTGGCTGGAGGTACACTTGTACTAGTTGAAGGAACTGATTCTCCTCTATTTGCTCTCGAGGTAGCTTAAAATGGTTATCCTATTTGTAAAATTTTTTTGCAGGATATTTTTTTTAGATTGAGAACTATGATGAATTGAGAACAAAGTTAATACTTTTTGACAGATAAATCCTGACAAGGCTAGGGAGGAATTTCGAAGTGCTACTCAAAGTAATGGTGGAACTGGCATTAAAGATTTCATGGATGGCACGGGCCTACGCTTTCTACTATTATGTTAATATTTGACTACCGAATTTCTTTTTTCGATATATAGCACTCATTTCGATAAAATGATTTGAACCTTTCATTTTTTTTTTCTTTTTTTGCAAAAAAAATGCCAAAAATGAGGATTCCCCTCATTTTTTATCCAATGTTGAATCGATGACCTATGTATAAAGTAATCAAAATTCTTTGGATTTGAAGAAAACAAAAAAGAAACAACTTTGCTGACAATTTCTTGTTTGATCAGAAGAGTCCACTGAATATTCTGGTCATGCTCGTAGAGCAAGTAACATCTTTTCTCCATCGAAATACACTACTGGAGTAGAAAATAATCCTAAAATAGTGGGATTTTGCTGATGAGTGACAAAATATACCGGATAAACGTTTTCTCCTGTTGCGTTTGTGGATATGGTTTTTTTTTGTAATTTCTGAGGTTTTGTGTAAACATTTTGGTGTATTGCGGCTGTAGAATCATACATTCTTGCTTGTCTATCGATTTCTATTTGTGTGATTATTTGACTTCAATGTGTCATATCTTATGTGACTGACAAAGGTTGGAGAGTTAAAACTTGGAGAACTTTTCGACACACCTCCTCCGGGTTTGGATGAAGCTATTGCCATTTCCAAAGTAGGTAATTACTATTTCCTCATTTATTTTATATTTTTTGGATGAAATTTTTATCATAGATACAATATATCAATGAGAAACTTGATTATTCTTGTTCTTTACCTAATTGTTCGTGATTAATTGGCTGTTTATTACGTCTTCTTTCCAGGTTATGCAATTTCTCGAATCCCAAGAATACAGCATTTTCACTCGGATAGTTTTTGACACAGCACCCACTGTGAGAGATTCAACTTGATTTATTTCCATTCTCAAACACATTTTTGAGTTATTTTGCTAAATTTGAATCTCCCTTAACAGGGGCACACGTTAAGGCTTTTGTCATTGCCAGACTTTTTGGATGCATCCGTTGGAAAATTTCTGAAGGTATTGACTTCTTAATTGAACTTCTTGCTCTGTCAAATTTGTCTTGAATTAATTTTATGATTTTTGGGTCTATTTTTATGAAATTGAAGTACCTTGAGATTTTATAGCTGAGTTGTCAGAGATCAATTTTCACATTATCATAAAGTTTGTTGTTAGTCAATGATCTCCTCGTTACAAAACCTACTTTATGTTATGAAAGACTAATTTATTGGTTGATTCTCTAATTTACTTTCCTTAACCATGTTATCGATTTGTGATTTTGTGAAACATTTTGTTTATATTTGATGGAATTTTTTGTCGCAGCTTAAACAAAAAATAGCCTCAGCAACTTCTGCCATTAAATCAGTTTTTGGACAAGAAGAAAAGCGAGAGGATGCAGCAAACAAATTAGAGCGACTTAGAGAGAGGATGATAAAGGTCCGAGAGCTTTTTCGTGACAAGGACTCGACAGAGTTTGTCATAGTAACCATTCCCACGGCAATAACCGAAACCCGGATAGTTAACAGCTTGATTAAATTTTAACTATTCTGATTAATTCAGAATTTGCTATTTGGTTTGAAAGGTGATGGCTATTAGTGAATCATCAAGATTGCATGCTTCCCTTAAGAAAGAGTTCGTTCCAGTGTAACGGCTCATTGTCAACCAGATTCTTCCTTCGTCTGCATCGCACTGCAAGTTTTGTGCGATGAAGAGAAAGCTACTTCTCATATGTTTCATATTTGGGAAAAAAGACATTGGATTTGCAATTTATGAGTTGAGTTCATAGATGTTTTGAAAGGGAAATCTTGAAAACCCGAAAACCATCGCCAAGTTTTGTGGTTTCATTTATTCAGGACCAGTCTCGCGTCCTTGAGTTGATAAAGAACGATGCAGAATTGTGTGGCTCGAGGCTCCACTGGTTGATGTAGAGATCCGAGGAGTTCCTGCTCTTAAGTTTTTGGGTGACATTATTTGGAAGTGATTATTGCATGCATGGAGTACACTCTAGGTAAATCTTTCTTCAACTCGCTCATGAACTATTTCTTCCTCGCTGATTATGAAATCTTCATCTTCTTAGCAGCTAACAGAGGAGGGGAGATCTCTCCCATGGCGTCAATTCTCATGTAGAGAGAGAGAGAGAGAGTATAGCAAAAAGAGGGAAGAGTGTTCGTCAATTTTTATTTTGAAAAGCAATCTTCAATGGAGATGCTATCTGGCGGCGCGAATTCCTGGGCAGCAGAAAAAAAAGTTGATTTTTTTTTTGAAAAATTATTTGATACTATATTCGAATGTTTGAAATCTGGGTTGGAATTTTGCTTGAATAAAGAAGATCATTCAGATCTTGAATTTTCATTTTTAACTTTGACTGAAATATATACTGATACTATTGAGTTTGAAAAAAAAAACTGGTTTTTGATGAAGTGGGACACTGGGATGTCTCATTTTCTCCTAACATTTCTTCGTGGATCTGAATGCATGGGAACAGTGTGAATTTAGTGAAATAACGAAACAAACTATCATTTTCTTCGGTCTTCGTTTGGTGGAATCATAACTTGAAAGTCAAATTTCACATTTGTTCTCAATCATATAAAAAAATTTCCTTTTTTAGAAAAAAACAATTTTGTTTTGAGTTTATTTATTCCCAGGGCGGGTGTTTTATGAAGCTTCGCAGTTGTATCTACCACCAAATGTTGGACTTCCATTGAATAACTTAAGAAAAAATTATGCTGTGAGAGCAAGTTCTGCGGAGTTCTGAAAATGGCGTCCTTAGTGGGCATCACGTTATCACAGTTGGAATTAGATATTCGTCTTTTTCTCGTGTCAACGTTTACCCAGATCTCAGCAAGCTTCTGCCATGTGTGTCTTTCAGTTCCGAACCCCATATGGCCGTTTAGGTCTTCCGTTTTTGAGCTCCGGCATAGGAACTATCTTGAACAGATAATTTATACTCAAATCGTCAATATTTCTAGTTTAGCTTAATTACCCATCTTGGTTGGCTGAGATATTAGATTTCTTTTTCTACTCTCTCGGGCTTCACTTTCCGACTCCGACAATGGGTCGGAGGACGAGGTTCGATAAAACTAGAAAGTTCAAGCTTTGTGGAGTATTATGGCTGGCAATTTTGCTTCTGCGTTTGGTTCAGTTCGCGGAGTCTCAAAGTGTGGATGATTACAGTAATCAGTACAACAATCCAGCTGTTCTTCCACTAATTACACAGCTCGCATATGGCTATCTTTCTAATTTGAGCAATATTATCAGTCAGGGACTTGGCGAACGAGCCAGCTTCTGCATCAAAGATCGGTGAGTTTTCTCGCCCTCCTCTTCTTTTTATATGCCTGGTTCCTGAGAAATTGTGAACGACGGATGCAAAATGGAAACTGGGGTTTCTAGTTTTCAGTTGTATAGAACTCTGGCTAATGGATTATGCTGCATTGCCCGGAAGAATGAACTTGAAGATCAATTTTCTTTGTTTTGTGATATCCATCAATTTTCTTTGTTTTGTGATTTCCTGTTGTGGGATTTGATTTGAAATTTGATTCTGTTTTCAGACAAGGTGATTGGGACAAAGCGTTTAATTTCACATCGAATTTGGACTTCTTATCTTCTTGCATTCAGAAGATCAATGGTAAGAATGATTAAACTAAAATTTTTAGGACGGAGCTTTAGTTCATGATCCATGTGATAAAAATGTTGATTTACTTGTAGTCCATGTCGATATCTTTTCATTGGTCAACAGGGGATCCGAGTAAGCGCTTGTGTACAGCTGCAGAAGTTGAGTTTTACTTTGAGGGTACCGTTCTAAGGTCAAAAGGTGGCAACTTTTTGAACCTTAACAGGAATTGTAATTTGACTTCTTGGGTTTCTGGTTGTGAGCCAGGATGGGCTTGTAGTCTTGGATCCAATGAACAAATTGACCTTAAAAATTCACGGGTTATCCCTGATAGAACGCTCGATTGCCAAGCTTGTTGTGAGGGTTTTTTCTGCCCTCGGGGCATCACATGTATGATACGTAAGTGTAACATTATGTCTACTTATGTCTTTTACTACTAATTATGTCTTTTTTTCACCATGTAAAGCGTCTAATGTTTCTGTGCTTGTTTCCTTCTTGCATATTGTATGTGATGAAGCTTGCCCGTTAGGATCCTATTGCCCGGCTGCAGAGCTTAATACGACGACCGGTTTATGCGAACCGTGAGTTTGGAAAATCTTATAAATTTTTTGAAGTCAATATTGGATATAAAGCTAATTTTTTTTATATCTTGTCTCAGATATTTATATCAGCTCCCTCTTGGACGGCGGAACCATACTTGTGGAGGAGCTAATATTTGGGCCGATGTCGGTAGTAATAGCGAAATATTTTGTCCAGCTGGATCATACTGCCCGACGAACACTAATAGCTATCCTTGCAGTGATGGGTAATTCTTATCAGATGTCGTTATTGTTTCATAAATCTAACGATATTTAAAGTATGTTGTCCAAGAAAAAAACTAATGACAATTTTCAGATTCAGCCATTGATGCAAAGAAGTTGTTTTCTGTGATTGCAGACATTATTGCAGGATGGGTTCTACATATGAAGAAAGTAAGTTATTGTTATGCTGTTTAGAGTTAAGTCTTTCACTAGATAGAAAGTGTATATGATAAAGGTAATGCTAAGTTTATTTCTTAGTAGATATTCTTATCACACACCTTGACGTGTCTAATTGTGATTAGAACAATAATTATTATAAATAATTATTTTGATTGTAATACATTAAATACATTTTAACTAGACCAATCACAAGTTGACATGTCAAAATTACTCGTATGAGGTAAATATAGCATTACTTTTATGAAAATGAGCATTCTGCCAAGGTGGTTTTGTAGAGCATTTAACAGTTTACTGTTCATCATCCAGACTGCTTCAAGCTGAGTTCATGTAATTCAAACAGTGCAAATCAGAATATTCATGCATATGGAATCATGCTTTTAGTAAGTTGCTATAAAATTTCCACTGTTAATCTTGTAACTTATCTCAAATCTTCATACACTTTGAAAAAACTACTTATTTTCCCTCCTAAAACCATGGTTTTAAATCACCGACTAGAAATAACCACTTTCAACTGCTAATGCAGGTTGCGCTGAGTACTCTCTTACTCATAATTTATAATTGTTCTGATCAAGTTTTAACTACTAGAGAGAGAAGAATTGCTCGATCCAGAGAAGCAGCTGCTAAGAGCATAAGAGAAACAGCGAGAGCCCGACAAAGATGGAAAATGGCTAAAGAAGTTGCAAAAAAGCACACAAGTGGACTACAAGATCAGTTCTCTCGTACCTTCTCAAGAAAGAAGGACATGGAAATTCCCGATAAGATCAAGATTAAGAATGAAACAGATGGTTTACTATCACCTTCACATGTCAGTTCTTCAAGATCATTCATGGCTTCTTCTGTGACGATGGAAGAAAGGAAAAATGAACAAGATGAGCACATCCAGATGACTCAAGAAATTCAAAAAGAGCCTTCTCATCATAAAGATTTTGGTTTGGGGGAGAAAGCAAATGAAATTTATGCACAGAAGGGAAAACTCATAAGTACGCACAGCCAAATTTTTAAGTATGCATATGCTCAACTTGAAAAAGAGAAAGCTCAGCAACAAGCGAACAAGAATCTAACCTTCTCTGGGGTTCTTAAAATGGCTACTACCACTGATGTAGAGATTAAAAAGAGGCCGTTAATTGAGATATCTTTCAAAGACTTAACTCTTACTTTAAAAAGAAAAAGGAAGCGTATATTGAGATGTGTTACTGGTAAAATCAAGCCTGGTCGGATCACTGCTGTCATGGGTCCATCAGGGGCAGGAAAAACAACATTTCTCTCTGCATTGGCTGGGAAAACGGTTGGATTTAATATGACCGGTTCGATTCTCATAAACGGAAAGAATGATTCCATTCATTCCTATAGGAAAATCATGGGGTTTGTGCCACAGGATGATATTGTTCATGGGAACTTGACCGTTGAAGAGAATCTCTGGTTCAGTGCGAATTGCAGGTATTAGAGATTCCTTTTTTGTTCATCCCATGATCATTTCTTATATTGTTGTGAAGCAAACGGATCCATTTTAGTAGAACTGAAGTAAAAGAGAAATTCCATCTTCAATATTGATATTCAAAAGTTGTCAAAAACAATTCTAACACTATATTTATAGAAAAGTACACCTAATTCAAATGCCAAAACTACCTTTTAAAAATATCATTAATATTAATCTAAACAACCCCTAAAATCTATGCATCATGTTCTTTTAACGTTCATTTATAATGGTTTGTGTTATTTAATGATAACAATCTTTCTTCTTGCTGAAGATTATCTGTAAAATTGTCCAAAGCGGATAAAGTTCTAATTCTCGAAAGAGTTATTGAATTCCTGGGGCTTGGAGCTGTGAGAAACTCATTGGTTGGAACTGTAGAAAAACGAGGAATTTCAGGAGGGCAGAGAAAGAGAGTGAATGTTGGACTAGAAATGGTTATGGAACCATCACTTTTGATTTTAGATGAACCCACATCTGGTCTGGACAGTGCATCCTCTCAGCTACTTCTTAAAGCTCTTCGACGTGAAGCTCTAGAAGGTGTAAACATATGTATGGTGGTTCACCAACCAAGGTAAATCTTGCTTGGTTCCTGTTTAGAATTAACATTGATATTTTCCTTTTTAAGATAGATTTGATATTATATTGAATTATGAATTGATTTTTAAGTATTATCGTCCTTGATAATTAATTTGTATAGTTATTACCTTTCTAGAGAATAAGTTTCTTTATTTATATTTGAAGCTGTTTAAAGACACTTAACTTATTGAAATAAAATACTATTATCTTCCTCTCTATTCTAACAGTTCCAAACATTTCACTTATTTTAAACATGAATATAAATGATAATTCATTTCAATTATGAAATCATTATTCTTTGGTATTGTAAAGAAAACGATCTGCAAATACTCATGCTTAATATCAGAAAATTTCATTGTTTAACTCTATTTTTCTCCATTAAATGTTTTTCCAGCTACGCCTTGTTCAAGATGTTTGATGATTTGATACTTCTAGCGAAAGGTGGTCTAACTGTCTATCATGGATCGGCTAGGAAAGTTGAGGAATATTTCGCCAGCCTTGGCATATATGTACCTGAAAGAGTAAACCCCCCAGATCATTATATAGATATTTTAGAAGGTTTAGTAAAACAAGGTGGAAATCAAGTAAGTTTCAAAGAACTTCCTATTAGATGGATGCGTTACATGGGGTACACTGTCCCGCCTGACATGATAAATGAAATTGGGGTTGAATCATCGCAAGCGGGTGTTGACCAACTGGGCGAGTCAAACCTCGATGGTGATGTACAATTGGAAAAGTCTTTTACGGGTGAGCTGTGGCATGGATTAAGAAGTGCAATGGAGCATAAACGAGATAAAATACTACTAAATTTTTTGAGGACCAAGGATTTGTCCGACAGAAGAACTCCTGGTTTAATTCAACAGTACAAATACTTTCTGGGAAGGTAAATTATGTTTACTTGAGCATCTTATGTAACTAATGTTACAAAAGGATAATCAAAATCACTTTTTTCTTTGGAAGTGGCAACTTACATCCATTATCGTGATTGCAACTGTTGATCATTTTTATTTCTTGATAATTCAGAGTTGGTAAGCAGCGATTGAGAGAATCTAGACTCCAAGCTATAGATTATTTGATCTTACTTCTTGCTGGAGCATGTTTGGGATCTATTGCTGGGGTGAACGATCAAACCTTCGGCGCAGCTGGTTATACTTACTCCATTATTGCAATTTGTAAGATTTTTCTCTTACTTTAGTTCCCCTTACAAGTAAATTTTTTTTTTCAGTTTTTCGAACTAGAAAAGTAAATTACTAACTCATAAGTCATAAGTTCGGGCTTTTGGAATAATTATAATTTATCATTGTATTTTAGTTAGAGGTCCTATGTTCGATCTTCAATAAAAGCAAAAAAAAATCTCTTTCAAAAAACACATGTAAAGATAAAAAAGAAATATTACATACATGTGAGGGAGAATGTTAAAAGATAAAAATTATCTTCACTCATAAGTTTAAGCTTTTAGAATAGTTAGTAATTTTTTATTAGTTATACTTTTAGATGATAAAAGGAGATTGATCTTGATTATCAAATATATGTCTTTCTTGATAAGTTTGATTCTTTTCAAATCCAAATCCTATCTTGTTTGTTTATCTATTCATATTTTTAATCCCCTGATTCATGCTTTTGCTGGCAGCTCTTTTATGCAAAATTGCATCATTGAGAACATTTTCTTTGGACAAGTTACAATATTGGCGGGAGAGCGCTTCTGGAATGAGTAGCTTGGCTTATTTTCTCTCGAAGGACACAATCGACCATTTCAATACAGCTGTAAAGCCAGTGTTATATCTTTCTATGTTCTATTTCTTCACCAATCCAAGATCTTCATTTGCAGATAATTATATTGTTTTGCTCTGCCTTGTCTATTGTGTAACTGGTATAGCATATGCTTTGGCAATCACTTTTCAGCCTGGTGCAGCCCAACTGGTGAGTAAAATACCTCGAGTTAAAGTTCAAAATATATGCATTTAATTGGTATTAATGGTTTTATTTTTGCAGTGGTCGGTGCTTCTACCAGTTGTTTTGACACTGGTAGCTACGCAGAAAAATGGTGGTGTGATTATGAAAACTATAGCTGATTTGTGCTATCCTAAGTGGGCTTTGGAAGCATTTATTTTGGCAAATGCTGAAAGGTATTTATCTTTTCTTTTTCATTTAAAATATATTCTTTGTTCCTCAACATCATCTCTTTCTCTCTGCTTGTGGTAATAATTCTGTCTGCCATTGTTGGGGACATGTTCATATCACAGTTCACACTCCCAAATGATTTTTTTTTTCGCAAACTCGTATGCATATTGAGATTATCCGATTCCTTTCAGGTATGATGGTGTATGGCTTATAACTCGTTGTGCATCGCTCTTAGTAAGCGGATACGATATTCATAACTGGAATCTCTGCATCGCCATTCTTCTCCTCTACGGGTTTGTTTTTCGGCTCATTGCATACCTTTTTATGGTAACTTTCCAGAGAAAATGAGTTTCTACGGAGAAATTTTGTCTTTAGAAGTATTCTTTTTTGAGAAGCAAGAAATCATTCTTCAACACCATGATTGCTACAACCATCATCTGCGATGGTAGAGTGTGATTCAGAGTGGTGGATCTGTAATTATTAGATGTTTATTGCTTTTTTGAAGCACAATATTTGAAATAAACTGAATCTTGTATTGAAATTTTAGTTGTAATTAGTGCTAACTGTTGAAAGTTAATATTTTTTTCTACTTTGGTTGAAATAATCCTCATCCAATGTCTTGTGGTTCTTCTCCCATTGGTGAGGTCACTGTTCGCTTTCAGTTGGTTTTGGAGCTAACTTGAACCTAAACAATCGGTTTTTTATTTATTTATTTTGAAGATAGAACTGAAAATAGACACACATTACCCCTAAGTGTGAACAGAATTTCGGTTCTTTTTAATTATATATATATATATTTTTTTGTTTAATGTTTAATAATTGATTTCTTGATTTGGTTTATGGAACTATGACCCTTAACTAATTTAAAATCCAAATTTGAAAATAAAAACTAGTGGTGAAATCGGTCCGGTTTTATGTGAAAATTTTAGAAATCAATGTCAGTTTGGGTGTTATAATTGACAACCAAAAGCAAATCGATTAGTAATTCGGTTTTATTGGTTCAATGTAGCTTTAGTTTACAATTTTATGGGTTCGGTGTAGCTTCAGTTTTGGTTTTATCAGTTCGATTTGCTCGGTTTTTTACTTCGATTTTTTCTAATTATTTTTTATGATGTTTTTAACATATAGATATACTATATAACCCATTTTCTTGCAAGAATTGTAATAATATTAGCTAATTTAACATGTTATTTAAATCTATTAAAATAAAAGTATTAGTTATGAATTAAAAATGAATGAAATAATAAGTAAATAAATAATATAAAATATAGTCTTTTATAAAATTATATTTTCTAATTAAATAAATCTGTCTAACATTTTACTTGTTTTAATTTTTGAATTTTCTACTTCAATTTTTAATTTTTTAAAAGTAAAATCCCGAGCAGGAGTTGTAATTGACTCTTTGCCATTTGATGCGTTCTTGGTCAAAATCAAATCGATTAACATCTTAGGTGTAAAAAATTAATTCGGAATAATTAATATTATATCGATAATCAAAACTCTAAAGAATTAAAATTATATCCTAAAAACAAACTTTAAAATTTTAGTTTTCTATGTAATAAATAAAATAATATTCAAGCTTTATTATTTTAATATTTTATTCGGCTTTGTTTGATTTACTCAATATTTTAAAATTGAAACCGAAAACCGAACCAAATATATTCGGTAACATTAAAACTGCACCACACCTAATAGTAAGATTCAATCTGGGTTTTGGTGCAAACCAAACCGAGTTCCACCTCTGATAAAAACCAATCGAAAATTGATATCTTTTTATAATTGAAACAATAGAAATAGTATCTGCTTTATTAAGAATATGTTCTTAAAGTGAAGATATTATTAAGATTCATCATATAATCATTCAAGTTAGACAATAAATAAACAAAACTATTCGACCCTATAAAATTCAAAAAGAACAGTAAGCCATGAACATGGATTAAACATTCATAATGGTCTTAAAACAAAAAAAATAGCTAAAAGATCAAATTTTGTTGATTGGGATTTATAATTTTTTTACCCCTGAGGGTAATTCTTTTATTGAATTTGATATCCAGATGATTAAAAAAGAAAAATACTTAGTCAGAGATATTTGGGCCAATAAAAAAGATGATTAGTTTAGAGATTTGGTGAAGAATGCCACGCCTGCAGTCTTCATTGCGGTTTCAGGTTTTGATTAATAGAAAGTGTAAATAATCTAATAAACAAGAAATCCACGATTCTCGAATTTCAACAAATTACGCTCAAGAGACGCCTACTGCTGCCAACTTGTTTCCTTTATTTTCGGCATTGGTATCTTTTACCTGTTTGATTTTTAACTCTGGTGGCTCTTCGTTCTTCGTTTCACAGCCAAAGCATCTTCTTTTTCTCTCTTCCTCTTTTCAAATCTTCCCTCTTTTCGCTTCAAAGGTGGGTTTTTTATTCCATAATTTTTCTTCTTTTGCTGTTTGATTCTGTTTTTCTCTTCTGGGTCGGTGGTAAATTCGGTGTGTGATCGTGGGTTCCTGTGGAATTTTAAGGTTGGTTAGATTAGTGGGTTAGATATTGGAATAATAGATCTTTTCAATATAAACTTAAATATTTTTCTAGCAGTTGATTCCTTGTTTTCAATTTTATTTTCTTACATGCGAAGCTTAGGATATGAGCTTCACTTTTTCGTTTCCTCTCTGCTATATCGTTATTCCCTCTGTAGTTTTGGTTGAACTTAATAGGCTTTCGCGTAGTTTGCAGGGAGATTAAGTTTTTTTTCTGTTGTTTTTGGTGACAGTAGAATTCAATTGTTGAAGCAATTATTTAAGAGCATTAAACTCCTCTTTAGTTATTGTGTAAATATGATATTTCTTAGTTATTGCAGCCATCTGGGCCTTATTGGCACAAACGAGGCTTATGTTGGATATGGGCATGTATGATACCGACTCAGACGTTAAGAAATGGGATCTTCATCTTCTCGATGTTTGCACATATGCTAATGATAGCTCTCAAAGTATAGTTACTCAGTTTGAATATGATCCAAGTCTTAATCAAGTAGGGTATGTTAGAGAAGGGTATTTCCAACCATCCAATGTTGAAAACGATGAAGCCATAGCACAGGCTTTTCAAGAAGAATTATCAAAAGTTCAATCTGCAGAAGCTTCTGAGTGGTCTAGAACTGGGGCAGAGCATGTACAAGCTTCAGTTCTTGCACAGGATTGGCTTGGTTCTTCGAAAAGACACTGTAATTATGATGAAGGATCGGATCAAGCTTGCTTAAAAAGTGAAGAAGAAGAAGATCTTAGCAAAAGATTAAATAACGAAATGGGAATTTCCTGTTCGTATCCCCGTTCCGAGGAAGAGTGTTTGTATTCTTTGGAAATTATGGATGAGACTTCTATTGATGGTGAAGTGGGCAAAAGATTGCACCAGATGTTTCCTATTCCTGTGAGTGATTTAATATTTAAGAGAAGAGCTATATTATTAATTTGTTTCCATACTGTAGATTGCAAGATGCTCCGTCGATTGGTAGATAAAATAATACGGATCCAAATTTAATGTGAGCTACGAATGTTTTAGAAGATGATCTCAAAAAGACTGTGATTTCGAAGATATTTAGTTTTCGATACCATAATTTTCATTTGAAGAGATATTTGTAAGATTATACTTTGTAAAAATTTATTATGTAGTATGTGCTGACAAGCTCTTGCAATGAGTAATGCAGCATGTTCCAAAAACTATAGAGAAATTACCCTCAGCTGATGAAGAAACATCAGATCATGAAAGGCTTCTAGAAAGGTCTTGCCTCTTGTACTCATATATTTCTTAATTATTTCTAAAATTTTATCTGTCAATAATAATTTAGTGGTCATGTATGCATATGAATACTCTTGTTGGCTACCCTTCGGTAGAATACCTGCACATAATCTGTTGACAGGACTTTTAGGGGTAAGATTAAAGTTTATTATTGAAATACGATCCACATATAAGTAACAATTCCTCGAGTATTAGTTTTCTGTTTTAACTTTCTTTTTTTTTAAAATTATGATCGCAAACTATTATTTTTCTTTGTTTCGTCGTATAAATGGATAAATCTCTTCACTTTCTTCATCTTTTATAGATTGCAGTTGTATGAACTGGTTGAACAGAAGGTACATGGAGATGGTAATTGTCAGGTTAGTTATTTTTATTATAACCCAGAAAGTATGCTTAGCCATTCTCATATCCCTTCTGTGATTACTATTCACCTTTAAATGTGACTATAATTTCTGCAGTTTCGTGCTTTGTCTGATCAACTTTATCGTTCTCCCGAGCATCATGATTTTGTAAGACAACAGATTGTTGGGCAGGTTAGTTTTTGGCATAGTTTTGCATACTTTATTGTTTATTTAATCCAATGAAGAAATGAAGAAATTGAGGGCAGAAATAAACAGATGGAAGAGATTAGAAACAACAATAAACATCAAAATTTGACATTAAATAATCAAAGCCTGCCCATTTGAACTAATGTAAGAAAGAGGGTTCATCATGGTATAATTCGAAACATAGATGACTATCTTAGCGCTAATCATTTATTTTATTTTGTTTTGCTCCGATCAGCTTACTACCTTCGAAGATATTTATGAGGGTTATGTTTCGATGCCTTACGACGAGTATTTGAAGAAAATGAGCAAGTATAATAATTTTTTTACTTTTTTCGTAATCAAATTCTTTCTAGATATTATGCCTGCATGCAAAGACTCATTTTTTTATGCATGCATTTACGGTAACGAATCAGGAATGGGGAGTGGGGCGATCATGTAACTTTACAGGCTGCCGCCGACTGGGTATGAGCGTTTTAAATCCTTTTTTTTTTGTACAAGATCACTACTTTGATTCAAATTTATTGAATATGGAAAGTCTGGTTTAAGTTTTAGATGAACCTGTAATAGTAAAAACAGTCTGGTTTAACAAGGCTTACTTTGGTTGGTGTTCTTACTAATGGCAGTTTGGTGTGAAGATATTTGTGATTACTTCTTTCAAGGATACTTGCTACATCGAGATTCTGCCGCACGTCCAAAAGTCAAATCGTGGTAATTTTGTTGTTCTGATTCGGATATTAATATTGTGGGATTAGTTTTAATTTTATTTCCAGGATAAATAATAACATGGTCGGGATTATGCAGTTATTTGTTTGAGCTTTTGGGCCGAGGTTCATTATAATTCGATATATCCCGAAGGAGGTATGCGACTATGATATGCACATTTCGGTCTCGCTTTTGATATTAATGAATAATCATCAACCGTAGAAATATATTTTTCTTCTGATTATAGCAATTTCCTGAGTGACTGCTTGTTTATGCAGATCTTCCTGCAACATGCTCCAAGAAGAAGAAGAAATGGTGGAATTTCTGAAGGTAGCTGGCTATGGTTGCAGACTCAACATTTCATGCCTTTCTACATGTCTAAAAATTTAATTTTTAGATTAATATTCATTCCTTATTGTACATATATAATTATTACTTAGTTTTAATTTAATTCATTGATAGTTTTTAGGTTGATTCTTGCTTCTCAAATACCCTCTTTATCAATTCGATTAATTTTAAATATTTGAAGCAATAAAAAACAATAATAAATCTTTTTTTAAATTATGGTAACATTTAAATAAAACAAAATTCTTTTTTAATCAGATTTATTGATAATCTAAAATAGGAGGTGCAAATATTATATATAATATAGTAATTTTAAAGAGGGTATAATATATAATATAGTAAGGTCCATTTTGTTTGTAGCTCATAGTTTAACGTTCAAATAGTAATTTTCCCAAAATTAAGCCTTTGAACCTTCTTCTAGCAATTCGAACGCCATTAGACCGCAGAGGTTGAAGTTTTGCAAACTCATGCGTGTATCTCAGCTTCAACATGTTCTTCGTCGACCCGACTTCAAAAATCGTCTTTTCCATTTCAAAGAAACGATCATTTTCATCCACATTCAGCTTCAGAATCCTCCGTACTCTTACTATCAGATATCCGGCTATGTCGATGTTTACATGAAATGGAAAAATGATTCTTATTACGATCGAATCGAGCACATCTACAGGTCTATAGAGCTCAAACCCATCATAGCCCTAAAGAATTGCATCATCAGGGACCTACTGGGTGCATACCAATTTCCGAAGTGTCGAAAAGAGGATTGGAGTTGGGTGTTCCGATGAAGGTCGCTAGGTTTTTGAGATTATACCCTGCAATTTTCGAGGAGTTTACTGGTTCTTTATACAATCATCCATGGTTCAGATTGACCCCAGAAGCTGTCCAAATTGAGGATGAGGTTGAAAAAGATGATCCTGATGAGCAAGAAAAAAGCTCTACCTTTCAAGATAATTCAAGGAATGCAGTGGTATTTAGGTTTACCCGATGATTTTTCAATGTACCCAGAAACAAATCTCGATGAATCCTTCAAGTTTGTTGAAATGGAAGATGGATTAAAAGGATTAGCTGTTCATAACCAGGAAAAGATTCTGTCTATGATGCAGAAGAATAGTCTAAGAAAAGGAGGAGAAGGAATCCAATTCTCACTGTTCCCATCAAAGGGTTTAAGGCTAAGAAGGAAAATCGAAGAATGGTTAATCGAGTTTCAGAAGATTCCATACATTTCCCCATACGAAGATTCCCTGCCGGACCCGAACAGCGACGAACGAATCGGAGAAGCGAATAATTGGAATACTCCACGAATTACTCAGTCTATTTGTTGATCATTCTGCAGAGAGGAAGAAGCTCCTATGCCTGAAAAAATACATGGCCTTGCCTCAGAGAGTTCACAAGGCATTCGAAAGACATCCCCATGTCTTCTACCTGTCGATGATGAACAAAACCTGCACAGCTATTTTGAAAGAAGCATACAGTGATAAATCTGCAATTGAGAAGCATTCCCTTTTGAAGGTGAGGAAGAAGTACATCAAATTGATGAAGGATTCGGAGGCGATTTTGAAGCAGAGGAGGTTGATTAAGCAGTCTGATTGCCAAGAAGGTATGCGTTTAGATCTTGATTTGGATTCTGCAGATGAAAATTTAAGAGAGATTCCTACGTGTTCTTGATTATTGAGCTTGAAATTATTAGATTATACATGCTTTGAGGAAGAGAACACAGGCATTCGTATTTACTTTTATGCTTTCTGAGTCAATTTACAAGTCAAGTAGAATTCGTGACCCGAATTATAGCTTGTAATTGTGGTATGATTTGATAAATTGGCTATAAAAGTAAGCAACTTTCTGATAAATTCTGCAAACAGATAGCTACATATCTCTCAGATTGATAAAATTCTTAAATTTATCCTGCCATGTACACTTGCTTTCGATTTAGACACTTAATTCGTTTGTCAACATTTCTATGATAGACCATCTTCAAATGGAGGTGAAAAAATCAAATCGGCATGCTATATGAAGACTAAGACCGGACAAAACTGTAGATTTTCTCTTTAATGAACACAAAACTAATGGATTCGATCTCTAGAAGTAGAACATTGCCAGGGAATGCAGAAAGCAACAGACCTTGAATCAATTTGGATCCATGCCTTGTGAAGAAGCTAAAGATGCCATCTTGACGCTCTTCGTGGCTGCCTAAAGTGAGACATTTTTTGACGACATTTGAAGCAAACTTCTGCTGACTCATCTCAAAAAGGTTTTCTGTGACTCAAAATTAAGGTATTTATGTGCCCAAGAAATTAAATGAGTTATCGCCAACCTATTAATCATCTCACCACCTAATAGGAGGGCAGCGTGGCAAGCGATCATTGCATCGACGGACACGTGGCATGTGAATCTCAAACCCATAACAAAAAACCTACCCCAGACAGGCAAGGTGGTACTTCCACGTGGACCAATAGCTTCATCACAAGTTTAAAAAGAAGATGATATGGTTGACTTCAATTTGGATTCTGCTAAATAAATAAAAATCAAGACTTGAAGTCAAAAAATCATGTCAAAGCCCTAAACCTAAAATATCTCTCCTCATGCATGCCATGCAAAGCTACAATTGAGCCTCATCTACCAAAAAGCGCTTCCCCATCCTATTTATAGGCCACTTTCTCTTCTTCATCTTCTTCCTCCAAGCTCATAAAATCTTCTCGCCAATGGCTCTTACCCTAGTTTTCTCTTTCTATCTCCTCCTTCTCTTTCTCTGGATTGTCATTTCATCGTCCTCTCGACTGCCCGTATCAGGGTCCGAGCAAGCTTCTGCGCAGCGACAGGCACCACCGATGATCAACAAAGATCGCGATTATCAGCGTTTGAAGCCGAGAAAAGTACTGAATGGATTCAAAGGACGGTCAAAAGGAGAAGTGGAAAATTGCTTGCCGAAAGGGTTTCGCCGTTCTTCTGCTCCGAGTAGATATGGGAATTATCAAACCCTAAATTCGGCGGCTTGTTCTCCTCCTTTGGAGAAGAAGGGGTCCACGCCATGAAGAAGACTGAATATGGATAAACTTTAGCCAATGTATACAATAAAAGGAGCCAATTAAGCTCTTTATCTTTCTCTGTCTCTTTCAAACATATTAGTATTGAAAGAGCAAAAGTCACTACCTTTACATGTTAAATTGTCCAGTAAATTGATTATATTATATTATATACTTTTGGCAAATTATGCTGTTAATTTCGTAATAATTTATTAGCTTTATGATCTTCTCTCTGAACAAAAACGCCATACCTGCCCCAACCATTTTCATCGCTTGCGCTCAATCTCCTGGTGAAATTTCCAATTGCATAACTCAATTCGGATTTCCGGGTTTCCTTTCTTTGAGGGTTCAAGTTTCAATGGGTTGCTCCTCTTCTCTTCCTGGTAGTTCTTCGGGCGTGGTTTTCCTTTTATAAATGATCATTCTCGACCGAAAATTTCCATGTGGATCCGATTGACTGTATTGATTCACGTTTTGAGGTCGAATCGATGACCTGAAAAAGGATCTTCTGGGTTCTGTTTCTTGTTTAAGATCTCTCGGTATTCTCTTTTATGCATCGTTCTACTCATTTTGACAGCGGAACAATTGCGATTTCTCTGTTTTTTGGCGATTAGCAGACACAACTTCGGATCAACTGGGCAGGTCGAATTCAGAGGTGGGAGGGGTTGAGTCCAAGAATCTTCGCGTGAAGGCAATAAAGTGAAAATTAGCTTCTTAACCTTGTTGTATCTTAATGTAGGTATCATTTTAGCTGAGATAATGTTTTCGAAGCTCCCTTGCTTTGTTTTTTCAATTTCAATTTCATATTTGATAGCATCAAGAACGACTTCATTTCCGCATTTTCTTCTCCCTTCAACCTTCTGTCTTTTCCCCTACTTCAGAACTACTTGCACTTTTTCTTGGATTCTGTACAGGTGTGCAAAGATCAAGATTCCTTTTTTTTCATTTTTTTTGGAGAAAAATGAAAGATTTTCTACAATTAACACAATCTATTCCAATTTCTTCCATCTTCTTTCCTCTAAGATCCATTAAGTTGGTTTTGGTTCTGGGTGATCTGTGAATAAACGTCTCTTTTCTGGGAACCATTCAAAAGACGTGGCAAATTACAGGAGCTTCAAAAACATGGTAGTCCTGAGATAGTCATGGCTTTGGTCGGTGACAAAGCTGATCATCAAGAAAGACGGAAAGTTTCTATTCAAGTGAGTGAATTAAGATATGATTGTGTATATATAAAAAAGAACAGATGATTCGTTTTTATTTTTATGTTTTAATTAAGCTCTCCAATATGTCCTACTTTTAAGATTGGTTTTGCAAAAATCTATTGAAATAGCTTAATCTATTGCTTATAGAAGTCGTGTACAATTTCAGAGAGCAAATCCACACACAATAGATGTGAAATTAAAGTATAGCTTTATTTGTACTAAATATGAGCATATATTCAGACTAACTTGTTGAAGTGAAGGAATCTCATGAGCTAGAAGTCACCTCCAACCGTCCAAGCTGCTCTAAAAGGCTCACGGCTTTTCTCTTTGCTCTATCACTGCCGTTCTCCGATAAATCTTTGATTGCTTCTTCTCCACCGAGCTGTCGGGCCATTTTCAACTGTTTCAAATCGTTCGCACACAATGACCAGAGTATGGACGTAGCGTTTTCCCTGTTTCGAGGAGAGCCTGTTTTTATAACCTCGAGCAGAGCCGGGATTGGCTCGGCTTCACCAATTGCCGCCTTTCCTTCTTGATGGCTTGAGAGAATGGCCATGATTGCTAGTGACTCATCCACCATACCACCCTCAACATCTTTGAGAAAACTCATAAGTGGGTTCACAATTCCAGCCCTCACAGCCCTTGCCTTGTTTCCCTGATAGATCGAGAGATTGAAAATCGCAGTTGCAGCATCTTTTTTACCCCGTGGAGACCCGTCGCAAAGTAAGGTAATAAGAGCCGGAATTGCCCCAGATGTTCCGATTTCCATTTTGTTTTCATCTATTACCGATAAGCTGAAAAGCGTGGCTGCTGCATTTTCTCTTGCCTCCATGCTCCCATTTTTCAGCACTTCCACTATAGATGGAATAGCTCCAAATTCTACTATTGTTCTTTTGTTACTTTCATTAATGGAAAGGTTTAAAAGAGCAGTGACAGCATGTTCTTGGGTTCGAAGATCTTCGGAGGATAGGAGTTTTACAAGAAGAGGAATGGCCCCGGCTTCTGCGATACAAACTCTATAATCCGTGTTTCTCTTTGCTAGTAAACGGAGCTCGCCTGCAGCAGCTCGTTTCTGTTCTTGAGATCCGTCCCTCAATTTTGTGAGTAAAACCTCAATAGTACCTTGGTCGCAATCAGAAAAGCCGGAGCCAGCTTTTCGACTTCTGCCATTTCCTTGTTTTTTGGGTAGTTCAATGCCATTACTCTCACACCACAAAGCAATTAGACTTTTCAAGGCGTAGTTAGGAGTTAAAGCCATATGCGAGAGCCCAAGTTGTGTTTTTGGACAGGTTCTGTGTCCTGCGTCTAACCATTTTTGAATGCAAGATCTTTCGTATGTCTGCAAAAGAAAGGATGAGTTGTGATTAGTTATAATCAAAGATAAGCAGGTTAAACTTTGTAATCAATTCGAAGATTTAGATCTAAATGTTTTCCAGATGATCTCATACCTGTCCTGTGGAGACAATTACAGGATCTCTCATCAATTCAAGAGATATCGGGCACCGAAAATCATCGGGGATAACAGGACATCTGTGTTTGAGGAAATCTTGATCACTTTCGTTCTCGTGGACTTCCGAATTTTTCATTAGGACGTAATCATTCAACTTCTTTAGTAGGGATGACATTTTCCCAAAAGATTCTCCAAGATCTCCGCCACTCGAGATGACCAAATCATGGAAGGCAAGAGCCTCTTTTTTCAAATCAGCTTTAGTTCCAAGATGCAACACTTCTGAAAGTCTTCTCATTGTTGCAGGGTTAGGGTCTTTTTCTTTCTCTGCTATGGCTAAATCAGTAAAAAACTGCAAATCAGGCATGTCTATTTTCCCTTTTGCTCTTTCGAATTGAGCATGAACAAGTTCAGTCTGAAAGAAATATATGCAAATAACTCAATAAGAAACAGTAAAACAAGATGAACTAGAGCTTATGGATACACATACATACCTGTTCCCTAACCTCCTCTGATAGATTAAGCCCAGCCAAAGGAATTCTGGATAGTGCTTTTTCAATTTGTTCAGTGACATCGTGAAATTTGCCACCAGTAACCTCTATTTTCAAAGCCTGTGATACAAAGAAGAAGAATCAAGAACATGGATTCACATGAGAGAAATGTCTTTGAGCACTCGATTGATTGAAGATTTCAACCCAGAAAGCAACAATTATGCTTATGAAGGAAGCAAACTAAACATTATTTAAGAATCCGGAATTCAGGCAAAGGATCCAACTACTCTATGACTGACAAACTCACCCGATGATCGAAAACGCTTTACCTAACAATTCCCACCGTAAGGTCAGCATAGAAAGAGTACCTGAGAAAGCTTGCTGCCTTGATTGACTGACTTGAGAAGCTCAATAGCAGAATCCAAAGCAATTTTCAGCGACTCCAAACCCTTGATGGCTCCATCTCCAAGCTCCTCATCCAAGTCCCTCAGTTCATCAAAGAAAGGGCTCAAAAGCTGCACCCTACGAAGCAGATCTCCGTACATCTTCTTGCAGATATTGTTGCACTCTGTCAATCCCAGAACCTCCTTCACAGCGTCGACGAGTTGACTCACGACAGCCGGTTTCAAATCATCCTCTTTTGGGACCATCTCCATAATCCCCCAAACTCAACGGCGAAAATCCTTCGATTTTCGCGATTGGAAAGATCGTGGGGGAATTTGGTTACCTTCTTGAAGTTGCGTAACACATAATGCAAACAAGGAATCGAGAATAAGCTTATATATAAATATATTACATACACATGAGTTCTTAATTTTATTTCAAAATCGGATTACCGACGTGAGAATTGACTTTGTCAGATGCGTCTGCCGACTGCCATCAATTAATCCGACGACCGGCACCGGCGAGCCAACACTGGTGGAAAGTCAAAACAATAACGTTTACGTTTGACAGCTCTGGCTATGGTTCGAGGCGTCTTCCATGCTCAACTTTATAATTAGTTTACTTTTAATCCTGTAATTAATTTCAATTAATAATTATTTTCATTTCAAATTTACGATGACTTGTATTCTGGGGGTTGGCAAAACCGATTCAAGAATGTAAATTGGACTGGAATTACCGACATTAATTTAATAGAATTTGATATAAATCTTAAATTTAGTTATAAATCTGTTTAATTCGAGGTAAAACCGAAACTGTGAATTCTGATTTTAATTTTATTTTAAGATAAAATTAAGTCAGATCGATCTGTTTCCACTATTAAAAAAAACATAAACACTCAATTCGACCTAAAATTTTAGAGCGAAGGAAGCCAGGAATAGGAACAGAACTTACAAGCGTTCCATGATCTCCCATGATTTCATCTATTAGCTATTGTAGCCCCGCATCGGCACTGTTCGGAACAAGGGCTGCAAATACAGCCGGTTCAAGTCCTGGATGGTTGAGAAAGTCGCCCAAAACTTACGCCCAACGTCAGAGCTTCACCGTTTGAAACCATATAGTCTGCGCCTTTTCGATCAACTTACGCCCCTTCAGTTCTCTTTGTCGAGTTTTTCTTAAAAACGTAAGGAGTTTTCATGGAATGAGCATGAAAACTAGCTACAGAAGAAGAAAGATAACCACGAAAAAACGTCTCAAACAAAAAAAAAAGCTAAGCGGGACTTACAGGAGTGATAGTATTTAATCTAATTAGTATATTAAATGTTGTTTTTTATGCAAATATCTATTTGTTGATGTAGTAGAAGTTTAAGTAGTGCATGCAGTTTTTTATTTGGTAGGTTCTAATCTCCATAGAACGTAGAAAGTTAGTGGGTAGTTGATTAGTTTAAGTGTGCTAAAATGACTAAAAGATAGAGTACGTGAAGGTGCATGGACTCAGCCACGGAAGAGTTAACTCGAGCTTCATAGAACGGCACCCCAGCGCCGAAATCGTCGATGGTGAGATTGTTTTTTATGCTAGGTAAAACTAATTAAGGGTCTCAGCGAGGGCCTTCTTGAGCTTCACCAGCGTTTCATGGAGTTCGAGCTTTGGATCAAAGATTGGGTAAAAGAGAACTAAAGGGGCGTAAGTTTTGGGCGTTAGTTGATCGATAAGGCACAGACTATATGGTTTCAAACGGTGAAGCTCTGGCGTTGAGGGTTTGATGACTTGCTTATAAGCGATTTTCGCCTCCATTTTCTTCTCCATTTTACTCAGAAACTCCTGGTTTCGTGACTTTTGAGGGGTTTCCAGGGATTGGTGTGAAGCAAGATAAATGCTGGAGTCTAGATAGAGGTCTGAGCCCCTAGGAGAGATGAAAAGGTAGCACCTTTTTGGATACACAGATTTCCTTTTACTATATTCCAATCTGATTTCTGAACCTGGTTTTTAAATAAATGACCTCTGTTTTTCACCGTTTTGGTCGGCCATCGTTGAGAATCATGAAAGCTCGAGATTTGCAGTAAAGAAACTTCCATTTATGTCCACCACAGCTGGGAAGTTGAAGGCAAACTCTTGCGGCAGAGTTCCTTTCACTTTTTCGAGCCATCTGGTTTTTTTACTATGTTTAGGCCTGATCCGAGCTTCATGCAAGTTTAAAATCTTTATTTATGCATCTAAATATCGAAAACTACATGTTTCTAAGATTGAAATCTTGGGATCACGCTTGAGTTACAACCGCAGAGGCCATCGTGTTCATCCCGCACATGCTACGACCACGACAAAGCCTGTAATATCCTCGCTCGCCCCAGTGATTTCCCCACGAATTCTTGATTATCCAATACGGTTGCTTGCTGAATCGAAGAATTGAGTACCCATTCACCCCATAACCGACGAGTAAAACTCCATGGTTTAGCCGTTTCTTTCCGCAAATCAACGGGCACGATACGCCCCCAATGTACGTCTGCATGAAGACGGCGTTCAATCCGAGTGCAATCGGACCGTGCCGGACAAGATGCGCCGCGATCTGATCTTCGTCGTTCGGGATATTCGTAAAGTTCGAAACTTTAACCGCTACTTTACTAGAATTGAACTGGCATTCGCCTCGTTTTCCTGTGTAAGGGTATGAAGCTTCTTCTTCCAAACCTCCTGCCTGAATCAAGTACTTGTACGCATTTGTCATGAGGCCGCCATGGCAGCCATTATCACACGCAGTTTTATCTGCAGCATCGCACTTCAACAAAATCGAGGATGATAGATGAATTTTGATTTCTCTAACTAAAATCGAACCGGATTATTGAGAGAAATTAAGAAAAATGAACCGTGTTATCGCAATCTACGAGCTGTTGTTCACTGAGATTAAGAAGCTTTCCAGTCGCTATGAAATGGGCTCCTTCGATAACTCCGGTTGTACTGAATGCCCAGCATGATCCACACATACCCTGTGAATCAAATACAAATCTACTCAATATCTCGCCATCGTGTTTAACGAGACGACCGTAAAAATTCACGATTACTCCATTAATGGTGGTACCTGAGTCTTAACCTCTGTTACAGCTCCTTTTTCTCTCCAGTCGAAGCTCTCCGGCAAGCCTTCAACGCTCATCCTCGTTTTATCTGTTTCTCCGCTCTGAAAATTGGAATCATTCGATCCATTTTCCCTACCTTTCATGCCCATATACATGCGTTCGAACTCGTCTGATGTTATATCGGAGAAAGGAGTGATGCCGTGGACAGCCGTTGGATCGAGAGCTTGGTGTTCTGCGGCTCTCACCAGATTCCCGGCGAAGATTTCTAGCCGACGAAAGTACTCGTCTCTTGTCGGATAACTCTTCCCGTAATTTTCCATGAAAATCTTGAACTTTTTCTCCACACCCAGTAAACTTTGGTCCGTAACTTGGCGAATGATGGCTTCATCTCGGTGGATACTGCCATGGATTCCGGTGGAGAGACTTAAAAAGCATGTTAACAATAACATTACGCCTAGAACGCATGCTGGTGTGACGGCTTCTCCCATCTTCTCCGATTGCAGACACTTAACGGAGCTCGTTGTCAATGGCGGTCGTCTCTGCCGTTTAAAAGCAGAACTGTAAGATAAGTTCTTCAAGCGGTGATCAACGAAGGTCATTCGCTGATGAGCCGAAACGTGGAGAACATGCACGAAAATCCGATTTTTATCCTTTTTGTGTAAAAATGCATATTTCAATCCAGTAAAATTCGAATCCAAGATGCTGATGAGCCGTTGGAATGTGCAAAATTATGTATTTAAATATTAGATTTGGTGTAGATTAGGAAACCTACCCATTTGCAGCATTTCATGAGTTGTGGTGGAGAAGCTGATCTTTGAAGATCTCTTTCAACGTTGAAAGTAATTGATTCCTCGATTCGATTTCCATTATCGATTTGAACCGGATTAACCATGTGAATACATCGTTCCGTATTCAATGAATTAGCGATCGTTTTCTAAATTTTGTCCGAAACCCGGTTCAAATTGCACTAAATTACAAAGCTTTTCTTCTCGAGTTCAGTCTTTTTGGACTATATTTCAAAGAGTTCCCACCGAATCTTGCCATAAGTCAAAAAGTGATCCATTTGTACACGATTGGATCCGAATGATTGCCTCCTTAATCTAAATTCTGTAAGTTGGAATTTTATTTCACTTTGAAAAATCAACAGTCTCTGGTCAACCGCAGATGTGCCGTGTAGGACTCAGAGACTCCACGTGTACCTTCTCCGGTCCTTATATTCTCCCTTTCTCTCACGCTACTTTCAGCCTTGTCTGCGTTCATCTACAAACGACAAGGATGTCTGCCGGACTCGCCGCCAGAACCGCCGGCTACGGCCTCTCCGGCATCACTGATATTCAAACCCTGGCCGTAAGATCCATCACCAGCCGGTGGTTCGTGATTTCTGCCTCGCTTCTTGTTATGTCTACCGCCGGAGCTACCTACATGTTCGCACTTTACTCCGGCGACATTAAATCCTCTCTGGGCTATGATCAGACCACGCTGAATCTTGTTAGTTTCTTCAAAGATTTGGGTTCCAACGTCGGAATTCTCTCCGGGCTCATCAACGAGGTCACTCCGCCGTGGGTGGTTCTCTCCATCGGCGCCGGACTTAACTTTTTCGGTTACTTCATGATTTGGCTCGCCGTGTCGAAGAAAATCAAAACCCCTCAGGTATGGCATGTGTGTTCTTATATCTGCATCGGAGCTAATTCTCAGACTTTTTCGAACACTGGCTCGCTCGTCACGTGCGTGAAGAACTTCCCGGAGAGTCGAGGAGTTGTGCTCGGACTTTTGAAGGGCTACGTCGGATTGAGTGGCGCCATTATTACCCAGCTCTACCATGGATTCTACGGCGAGGATCCAAAAGCTTTGATTTTGCTCATTGGGTGGCTTCCAGCCGCCATTTCTGTCGCTTTTCTTCGAACGATTCGGATCATGAAAGTCGTTCGACAGCCGAATGAGCTCAACGTGTTCTACAACATGCTTTACATTTCTTTGGGCCTCGCCGGATTTCTTATGATGATGATTATCGTACAAAAACAAACGCACTTTAACAGAATCGAGTACAGAGGAAGCGCAGCAGCTGTTCTTTTCATGCTTTTTCTTCCTCTCGCCGTCGTCGTTTTTCAAGAGTATACCATTTTGAAATCGGAGAAGATGAAATCGGAAAATAACCACCCTTCGCCGGAAACCGCCATAGCCATTTCTTCTGCAAGTCAAAACCAAGAACCAGTACTGAAAGAGAGAGAGAACGAAAAATCCGGTGAAATCTCTTGCTGGAAGACCATCTTTAATCAACCTCAAAGAGGAGAAGACTTCACGATTCTTCAAGCACTTTTCAGTGTCGACATGTTCATTCTCTTCTTCACAGCTTTATGTGGAGTCGGAGGAACCCTCACCGCCATTGACAACCTGGGTCAAATCGGAGCTGCTCTAGGGTACCCTAACACTAGCATAAGCACATTCGTTTCGCTCGTCAGCATATGGAATTATCTCGGCCGTGTCGTCGCCGGATTCGTATCGGAAATATTCCTAACTAAGTACAAGTTCCCTCGCCCTCTCATGCTCTCTCTAACCCTTCTACTCTCCTGTTTAGGGCATCTTCTCATAGCTTTCGACGTCCCAAATGGCCTCTACTTCGCCTCCATTATAATCGGCTTCTGCTTCGGAGCTCAATGGCCGTTGATTTTCGCCATAATATCGGAGCTTTTCGGCCTGAAACACTATTCAACTCTCTACAATTGCGGCGGTATAGCCAGTCCCATAGGGCTGTATGCCTTAAACGTCAAGGTCACCGGAAATCTCTACGACAGAGAAGCCAGAAGACAAATGGCTGCTCAGGGATTCACCAGAAAAGCCGGTGAGGAACTGAAATGCGTTGGACGAGAGTGTTTTAGGTTATCTTTCATTATAATCACCGCCGTGGCTTTGTTGGGCGCTACCGTGTCTCTGGTGTTAGTGATGAGGACGAAGAAGTTTTACAGAAGTGATATTTACAAGAAATTTAGGGTAGACAAAGACGAAGAAGACGACAAGAAGACAAAGGTGACTGGTGAGAACGAGATCGAGTTGGCTGGCCATGGCGCAGGACCTCGTGAAATTAAGAGGGGATAGGGTTTTGACACTCGTCGGTAATAATTTTCACGTTTTATTTTCATTCTACGCTGCTAAATACACAAATTTCAAAATCATTTGATAGTTTGGATGAATGTCCTTACCCTAGTTTGACTAAATTCCAAGATAACCTAGTTCTAATACATTTAAGAAAAATAGATTTAAATTTTAATTCAAATCGAAATAATATTCTACTAAAAGAGCATTAATATAAAACACAAGGTATTAAGCATAAAGATAAATTATATTTATAAAAAGAATTTTTATTTGCTTACTCAAAATGAAATTTTGTTACTTCAATTATTTTAAGCTGTGTAATGACAATTAACAAAATATCTGGTCATCTTCATCTTCGTTAATATGGTACTTCTTCTCGAAAAAGAATGATCAAACCGACACGGGTAAGATAGTCATCGTGCATAAAATCAATATTCAACGACATACTTCGTAAAAACATGAACAAGATAAATAATTGGGATGAATCATAGTACTTGCGACAGACATTTTCATCCAAGTTGGAACTAGAAAACAAAGAGAACAAGCTACGTTTGACTTGAAATTAATGAGCTCACACAGCTTTGTCTGATCCAATAGAAGCTCTTCACATTGACGTGTGAATTCTTCCATCCCATGGATGGTATTTGGTATTATTTACCAAGTTTATTTTATTATCTTATTTTTTTTACTACAGACATTAATATGGTCAAATATTAATTGGTTTATATTAAAGTTTAATTTATTTATTATATTTATTATATTAATCATAATTCAACATGTCAAATGCATTTAAGAATGTATTATAGAATTAATCTAAATAAAATAAAGAATAAAATCATATTCAGAATGTCCAAAAGGCAGCTTATAAATGCAATTAATGAAGGAAAAAGAAGAATAGTCAATTCCATATTCGTGAGGGTCTTCCTGGATTCATCATTCAATCAATGTCCATGTGGAGAAAGTGTCTATTAATGTAACCCTAATTTATGATCACTCAAAATCTTATTATATACTTATAGAAATTCCAATTTAATTTAAAAGTATTATTAAAATAATATGTGTTTTCAATTATAAACGTCAAAAATAATTGCAGAAAATAAAAGAACACAGCGTAAGGTCATGGGAATCACGATAGATAAAGAAAGTGACAGTGAAATTAAAATTTAATGCCTATTAATTTTGGAAAAATCCAAATAAATATACAAACACCCATTTCCTACCACTAATTGTGCCGTCTAGTATGATTGAAATGTTGCAGTCCACGATAAAGCTACTTGTACCAAGTTGTGTGAGATGAACAAATTTATCTTACACACTTAGAGGAAGATCAATTAATAATTAATGATTAATTAAGCAAACCATATTCCCTAATGATTAGCTAATTATTGAGCTAAATTGCTTGAGAGTAAGCATCTAAACTTGGTCTACGTGACCAAGGATTTGAAAAGTCTCACTTAACCATCCATGTGATATTGTTTGATTTAGGTTGGAATTTTTTATTTTTAGTTTTATTCTACTTCGGACATGTCGATCACTCCTATTTATGTTTTTGATGTTGATAGCATTAATAATTATAGAATGAGTCGGTGTATATTTTTTATTTTCTCTTAAATCATAATATATCAGATAATTTGCAAAAGAACTTTACTTACATATCAGGATAAAATATCGATTTATATTTTGAATTTATTATCATTTTTGTTGTAAATATAAGATAATAGAGAGTTAGCGAGAAAGCAAGAGTGATCGAGAGAGCAGGCAAGATAAATTAGCTGTCGAAATATTAAATGTCATTTTAACGTCAAAAAAATTGATAACCTACAAAAATGACCTTAAAATTATTATACATGACTTGAATTTGTTTTTAGCTACATGTAGTCCAAAGACTCCAGACTAGTATAATGACACAATGTCGTGTTGTCGTTTTTATTGGACCAACTTGCACAAAAACTAATGAAATTTAATCCTCCAAAAAGTCATTGCCAATATAAATTCAAATTATTAAAATTCATCTCAATCTAGTCTATCAATAGTAACACTAACGATTCCTTACGGTGAAAACTAAATAAAACATGTCAATTTTTGTAATTGTATAACTCATCAACAATGTAAAATTTGATGACAGCCAATGTCGATATGAGATTTCGTACAGAACGACTGCATCTGAACGTGATCACCCAAACATCTTAAGTTTTGCAAATTACTGAGTCTAGGCTTACTCTCTTGTCATATCTTATTGAATTGATCTAATCATGACACGTCAGGAGTTATGATAAGAGTTTTTAAGTTGTGTGAACAAGGTTGCTATGCGTTGTGAAGGCTTTTAGGGTTTAAATTGTGAAATTGCCCACGCCTCTATTTTTATTTTGCATTTTACCTTAATATTTAGTTTAATCATAGAAATACATTAATGAAATGCAAGGCGATCTTACTTTATAATGAGATCACATTGAAATTGCACAGCTCACAATACAAGTCAAAGTCAACTAGAGGCGTATCTTCCTAGGTGTTCAGATTTTCAAATCTCCATTCTGATTGGATTCGGTCAACGTCAATTCTGAATCAACGGTTGAGATCACACTTCAATATTCGATCCAGCGAATCAAACATTCAGAAGCTACAGATTCCATTATTTCTCTGGTTTAAAAATTTACAACGCCAATAAATTAAAAAAAAAAACGTTACACAGTTGGTCACGCAGGTCTTCTATCCACATATTATAATTAATAATTACATGTTTATCATATTAAATACTATATTTCTAAGAATATATTTATTGCCGACTTATAATAATCCATGGATCAAGATTGAACCGAGCGTTAAACAGTAGGCAGTAGATATTATTAAAGTTAAATAATTAAAATTGAAATATAATCTTATATAATGACATGCAGAGTGGGGAGATTCCCAGCCATTTCAATCCAGAGGAGAAAGTATTCCAATGGAGTTATCTTCGTCCCCTACCGGACTATGGACCAGATCGACGGCGAAAACCCTCGCCGTTCAGACACTGAAAGGATCGTGGTTCATGATCTTCGCCTCCTTCCTCATAATGTCCATGGCCGGAATTCCGTACCTCTTCGGGCTTTACTCCGGTACCATCAAATCGGAGCTTGGTTACGATCAGACCACGCTGAACTTCGTCAGTTTCTTCAAGGACGTTGGCACCACCGTCGGCATCGTCTCCGGCCTTATTAACGAGGTCACGCCGCCGTGGGCGGTGCTCGCCATGGGAGCAGTGCTCAACTTTTTCGGCTACTTTATGATCTGGCTTTCGGTGACGGAGAAAATCCCGTCCAAGGTCTGGCTTATGTGTTTATACATCTGCGTCGGAGCTAATGCGACGACGTTTGCCAATACTGGAGCTCTGGTCACCTGCGTGAAGAACTACCCGGAGCGACGGGGGGTGGTGATCGGAATTCTGAAAGGCTACATGGGTTTGAGTGGAGCCATTGTTACTCAACTGTATCATGCGATTTATGGAAACGACGCTAAGACTTTTCTTCTTCTTCTCGGGTGGTTACCGGCGGCGGTTTCTTTCGTTTTCTTGCCGACGGTGAGAATTATGAAGGTTTCTCACCGGCCGAACGAGCTTAAAGTTTTTTATAATTTCCTTTATATTTCTCTCGGCCTTGCTGGGTTTATCATGCTCATGATTATTCTGCAACAAAGATATTCTTTTAATCACGATGGTTACAGCGGAAGTGCTTCAATGGTGGTTTTTCTTCTCTTGCTTCCATTTGCAGTCGTGCTTTACGAAGAATACAAGCTTTGGAAGAGGAAGATGCTGGCTGTAACCGATCCTTCGCCATTAGAGATCGTTTCCCAAGAAGAAAAAAACCCTCAAATGTCTCAGAAATCAAGCTTGGAAAATCTGAAACCAGAGCATCAATGGTGGGAAAACGTGTTCAGACCTCCACAGAGAGGAGACGACTTCACGATTCTCCAAGCTTTTTTCAGCTTCGACATGCTTCTTCTCTTCATCGCCACCGCGTGCGGAGTAGGAGGAACGTTGACCGCCATTGACAACCTAGGACAAATCGGAGCTTCCTTGAATTACGAGAAGAAAAGCATAAGCACCTTCGTTTCTCTCGTCAGCATATGGAATTATCTCGGCCGAGTTTTCTCCGGATTCTCGTCGGAAATGCTTCTAGCCAAATACAAATTCCCCCGTCCGTTAATGCTCACCGGCGTCCTCCTCCTCTCCTGCGCCAGCCACCTTCTAATCGCCTTCAACCCCCCCGGCGGCCTCTACATGGCCTCCATTCTCACCGGTTTCTGCTACGGAGCTCAGTGGCCATTACTTTTCTCCATTGTTTCTGAGCTTTTCGGACTCAAGTACTACGCTACTCTCTACAATTTCGGATCCGTGGCCAGCCCAGTTGGACTTTACGTCCTCAACGTGAAAGTGGCCGGATATTTATACGACAAGGAAGCAAATAAACAGCTTTCTGCAGCGAATCTGATCAGGAGAAAAGGGGAAGAACTGGTCTGCAATGGCGGCAATTGCTTCAGACTGTCTTTCATTATAATCACCGCCGCGACGCTGTTTGGGGCGGTCGTTTCTCTGGTTTTGGTGATGAGAACGAAGAAGTTTTACAAAAGTGACATCTATAAGAAGTTTAGAGAGGAAGATCAGAAGGAGTCGTCAATGGCGGACTCTGATTCTAACGGTCTGGTTCAGATGCAGAAATATGGAGAAGGGAATGGAAGCGAATACAAGCATTGAGGAATCGACGCGTCGGAGCGGGGACTCATCAACTCCGAGAATGTATAATGAACTTATAGCTTGAGGCTATATTATGTCATATGTTCATCATTAAAATTATAGCCAATACTCAAGGAGAAATTATTGAGTTATGCTCTTTTAATTGATTTTATTTTATAAATATTGAGAGAAAACCTAATAACATAATAAGTTTTTTCATGTTCTGTAATTTATTCAATATAAATCCCTACAACTCCACCAGAGAGGATCGAATCTCGCAATCAAAGTTACGAGAATTAGGAGGCACCAAAACAAAGAGCTAATCCACCTCGCCGGAGCAGCCGTGGCTCCGTCATTAGCTCCGCCGGAGATCATACCGAAAAGGTCGCCTTCCCCGGTCGACCCTCCATTAACTGTCGATGAACTGCTGCTCCGGCTATCATCTCTGCAACGTTTTTGATCTCATTAAAACGAGTCGAATGTCTGTTAAATTAGAAAAAAAAAGCAACCATTTTTAATTTTGAGAATCTAGTTTAGAAATGATGGGTCCAATCTAATAAATATATGAAAGAATCCCATACTTGACTGATGGAACCAAATCAATAGGATAATAAGATTACCTGGGCCCGCCGAAGACACCGGTGTTGCCGGTGAGCTGATCAATTAGGCCGACTGATTTTGGATCTACGCTTGACGCCTTGCTGTACAGAGTGCTTACACCCTCGCCGGACGGCACAAAACATGCTCCGTTTACCATGATGTCCCCGACCGTTCTCCAGTTCCAGTCCGTCCACTCCACGTCATCCACTTCCCAAGCGGTCTTTTTCAGACACCGGTCATGTCTGGCGCCAGGCGGTAAAATATCTGTGTTTATCCAAGCTCTCAAATTTCAAAAAAATTGAATTTTTTTCTTAAAAATGAAGAACTCGAGCTCAAAAGTGGTCCCTCTCTTGATCAGAAGAAACAAAACTGAATCCCAAGACCTACCGGTCATGTCGCCGGAGAAAATTATCCATAGGGGTTCTTCTTGGATGACGGCGTACCGGAGAGTGCCCGGAGTTGGGTTCGCCGGATTTGAGTCGGAGGAGTCGATGACGGAACAGATCTGGCCGCCTTTTCCTCCCATGGCGTCTTGGCCGAACCCAATGCCGCAATCGGCGAGCCTTTGCCGGTTAGTTTGCCAGTTTTGGTCGCACCGCCAACAGTCGTCGATTGGGTTTCCGGTGAGACACGTGGCTTGGTTCTTGGATTGGAGGCTCTGCATTTCTCTTTTGGATATAGAATGGTTTACTCTCCTGTGAACAAAACGAAGAAAAACTTGTCAGAAAATGTGGGAAATATGGTCCTAGAAAACTCCATTCTCGGCCTTCAAGCGTAGAAAAAAGAGGAAAACACCACGGGGAGATTTTCACTTACTGATGAACCCCTTCAGAAACAGCATCAGGGTAGGGATGCTGATGAAGAAGAGAAAGGGTAAAAATCATAAAATTTTTAATATGTAAATTACGCGTAAAATTTTCGCGTTGGTTGACTAGTCTTACATTGGACTTTGACTAATAATTCGTCGGATTTCGTAACGTGTAATGTTGAATATTCTCGGTAAACGATTTGAATTTCGATCGAACCGTTGATGTTCAAATCGTAAATTTTAGACGTTTTGGATTAAGTCAATTTTTCCGATTATGTGGAAACATAATTATTTTGAATAAAAGTCGAGAAGATTGGATCGGAAATTTAATAACTGTCCGATCTGTTTTTATAATATAATTTTATCATATTATATTATATTATTTAATTATAATATAATATAATATATATTATTTATATTATAAGATAACGTTAAAGGATAAGAATTAGAAGAAAAAGAACTTACGTGGAGAAATCGAATACGACGAGCGACCAAGGAACAGCGACCGACTTTGAGGGAGTTTGAGTTTTCGTCTAACGGTTTTACGTTTAAGGTATCGGAATATTCGTATTGAAAAGTTATTAAGTCCTATGTAAGTATTTTTGAAGGAAAGCTTGTATTTTAGGAGTAATCGGAGAAAAATCAATTTGAGATCGGTTTTTTAAACAGCGATTTTTCTAGCGATTCTTGGTACCGTTATGTTCGTCTCGTCGAGACGAGTGTTTTGATATAAAGTTTGTCGAAATTGTAGGTCGGATGAACAGCCGGCGACGATTTTCGTGGCCGGGCGATGAAGATGAACAGTGACCGTTGACCCGGTCAACGGTCAGCTGTTCTGTTTGGACCGGTTTGACCCGTCCGAACCGGTCCAGGCCTAAACCAAACCGAACTTAAACCGGCCTGAATGGTTCCGGGTCCAATTTGACCCGTTTTACAGTCATTTTTCATATTTTTTCGTCATGATCCCTAATTAGATATTTTTGGGACGTTTCAGAGGACTTTTTGGAATTAGAGGTTTTACCAGAGGAAGTTAAAAAGTCGAGAAAGGAGAAATCTCGTAAATAAAGGTAAGTGGTTTATATTTATAGCATTGTTTTGTGCATGGTTTTAAATTTTATTTAAAACCTTATTTTGGTGGATTGACACCGGTTAAATGAGACGTGATCTGGTTATTGACGCGTCGGTTTTATGTATATATGTAGTTTTATTCGAAATGTATATGATTTTGTTTGGGTCATTGATAGAATATCTTTTGATTACTTTGTGCTGTTGTATGCAAAAGTATCATTAGATTACACTATTATTGATGGATATTATTCGATGGGTATTTGGGGGCGGTTTAGCTCTCGGGGGGCCCGATAACTCCCAAAGTATACTGGCCAGGTTGTTACACGAGCAGGTAGTCCTTGTGGCTGACCTCGTGTGCCACGAGCAGGTAGTCCTTGTGGCTGACCTCGTGGGTCGATGTGCTTGTAGTCTTCGGACAGCCATCGGTTCTTTCTGCCTCATGAGACGCGAGCCTTCTGTTTCCGTCTTTCTCGCGTGTGGCGGAGTTGTCCTTGAGCGACACTCCTTTTTCACTGGGGTTGATTTATTGATATTGCTGTGAGGATATTTTATAGTATAGTCACTTATGTATGTGACAAGTTTTACAAATACCTCACAGGGGCTTGAGCAGCCGACTTTATAATTGATAAAGAGCATGATTTTATTGATTTGTATTTCATGCATTATCCTGGATTTAAACACGTTTTTAATAAAAGATAAAAATCGTGTTTTAAATTATTGCATTAAATATAAACTTCTTATTGAGTTAGTCACTCACCCCAACGACTCCCCCATCCAGGTGGTTAGTTTATGCTTGTAGCTGCTGCTGAATGACTATGAAGATTAGTTTAGGTTGTATTCTCCGCATAGTTGTACTGTAAATCCTAAACGTTATGGTTTAGTTTGTATAACTAAGTACTTTTATGCAAATTATTATTATGTTGTAGATTAACATTCTTATTTGGCCTTGGGATTTGTGGATTGAGTTGTTCTTTTTATTAGCCTTTGGGTCAGCCCGAGTCTACTTTGGTAGATTTGGTCAACTGGCCTGGCGTTTTCTGTTTCGGCCCTACTTCGGGTCGTGACAGAAAGATTCACAGGGGCCATCGAAGAAATGGGAAAAATCAAGCTTAACAGGCATATCAAGCGAATGCAGAGAGTAGAAAACTCCATTGAAGAAACGAACGAAAATGGCGGCTTTGCTAATGAAGTATTTTCCCCAGTCAAAGACTTTCTCGTTCATAAAAAACCAGAACTTCTGACAAAGCTGCAAACGGGGGAAGGTTCTAATGCAAGTCAAGGGATTAAGTTACTGAAAACGCAACAACTAGAGAGGGAAGCAAGGACGAGAGGAGAGAGTGTGTGAATCCGCCATGACACACGCTCCTTCTCCTTCCATCCAAGTTCTCTCTCTCACACTCTCTCTCTCTCTCTCTAGCCTTGCGTTTGCCACTTCGACGCAGAGGAAAGGAAACCGGTAGAGAAAGGTGCTGTCTTTATCCAAAAAGTCAAAAGGCAGGGCCTTGAAAAATGTCAGCTTTGGGCAAATCGGAGGAAGCTGGTCATAGGTGATTAAATTCTGGGTGATTAATATCAATAATTCATAATTATTTGCAATAAACTAGTTATTATTTTTATAATACAACCGCTTCATAGTATCATCAAATAAACAATTTTGGTCGTGCCTTAATTTTCAAATAGTATAAGCTAATTACCCCTTATTTAATGTACCAACAGGGAAGAATATCATGTCACGCCAATTTAATATACATTGTTTTTTTTTTTTTTGTGCCCATTTTTAAATTTAATTCGGCGATTGGGAAATTTTGTAATACCTGATAAGTTTAGGACCATATTGCAATTTATTCTATGTTTTTTTAGGCGGAGGTCTGGACTCCGTCTCGGGCAGCCGTTGCACTCCTTTTGAATCTTAGTTTACTATTTTACCCCTATCTTCACATTTCGTGGATCTGTTTTTGATTCCAGTTACTCGAGTCACGAAATTTCTAGGGTTTTAGGTGTTTTCTTCGCGGGAATGGAAGGTTAGTTCACTTCTGATTTGCTGAACTGGGGTACCGATGGTTTGAATCTGTTACGTCTTCGATTTTCTCTCAATTCGTTAAATAATATCTCCGAATGAACAATCTGTTCGTTGAGACCGTTTTCGGCTTTTTTGAGGGAATTAATTTCGGTGGCTTTTTCTTTTTGTTCGTTGGTGGGAGATGGAACTTGCATTGTTTGAAAAATCATCAAGGTTCTTTCGCAGATTGAAACTTTTTCCGAAGATTCTCAGAAGTTCTAATTGAAACTTTGAATCTGATGCACTTATTGGCTTCTTGGAGGTTGATTTGATGGTTGAGTTTTTTAGTTCTGGAACGCAATCAGAACTAATTCCAGATGGCAAAGCAGGTGTGGAGAAAATAATCCTTTATTAGTGAAAGATCTTCGTTTAATGTACCAAAATGTCTGTTTTATGATTTATGTGCCATTGATAGTTGCTTCTGCAAGGCAATAGTTCACTTACACATATAAAACTATTGCAATTTAACAGGCCTGCCAGAACCAGAAGGAAATCTATGAGGTTTAAGGTGGGGGAACCAAGACCAACCCAAGATTTGTCTGAAATAGATGAACCCAAAGCCCCCGTCTCTTCTCTCTGCAATGACCAGACAGAAGTAAATTGTGCAGTTTCAGAGGGATCAAAACCTGGAAAAGAAGAGCAATTTGAAACTCAAGAAAACCGACGATCAAGTTTTAATGGCTCCCATTTCAGGGTCTCTAGTCTTTTTCATATCTCTGTCCAAAAAACAGTTGTTGAAGCGGTGTGTTTCTCATTCTCTTTGAACTCATGGCTACTGCTCTGTTCTGTTTGTTTTTATGAATGAAAAATCAAAGTTTGGCTGAAACGACCTTGTTTTTTTCTTGATTCACCTCAGGATGTAGAAATATTCCTAGTGCGATCCCCATTTTGGTTTCGATTAGTTTTTTGGAATTGTGAACATCTCGATAAATTTAACAAGAGAACAAGAAGATGGTCGATTTTTCAAAAGTACTTGCGATTTATGATATTAACTACTAACAAATTGTCGAACGAAAATGTAATTTTAACTTCGGAGATTCTTCCTCGTCAATTTCCAATAGCTGCGAAAAAGGACGGTGGCGGAGCTGCTGTAGAATTCTCGAAGATACCTACGAAGCAACGAAGAACTCTTTTGAGAAATCAACAAAACACAAATTGAAGGCATAAAAAAATGTAGATAGAAGCTCGATTACATAGAAATGCTGATAATAACTATGATAAATAAGAAATTAATTTATTTCGTACCACATAAGATGAGATTATCTGGAGGGGGTCTCTCCTTGGCTGGATTAGGATCTGCATCATGAACTCTTATGTACAGTTCTTGACCCAAATACCAGTTTTTCAATAGCTGTGATCTTAGATTCCACATTCCTGGATTGTCTAGGTGTGCATAAACTGCAGTCCATCCTCCCGGATAAACTTGAACCGTCGATCGAACAACCGGATCGTTTAGGTTGTACGTGTTTCGTAAGTCCGGCGACCAATCTCCGAATCCCATCCTGTAAAACGAAGGAGTTTAAGGTCATGTTTTTTATCGAGTTGGTAGAAAAAAGATCGTGTTCTCGTTTTTTTTTCTACCCGACAACGTAGAATCCGAAACCATCCAAGTGCCATGCATCGATGAGGCTCATGGTGTTCTTAAACACGAGCTCGATCCATCCTTTGTGCATGCCGGTGACGACAGATACTCCGAAAGAAGTGTTTTCATTAACGGATTGAACGGGAAATGTGTCGAGCACGTACACGCCGGATCCGTTGACGAAATTATCGGCGAGCTTTAACGGAGTTTCGGGTGTTAAATAAGACACATTATTTACTACATAGAAAGGGAAGCCATTGATTTGTGATGTAGAAGCTTGGAGAATGAAAGTTTGAGAAATTGTCACGTTCGATACGTTGAAAGTTCCTTGCGGGTTCGGTCTCGCAGCGCCGGCCGTTGTGTTCCATCTGCATGTACAAAAAATTAAAACAAACAAGCAATAATAACAAGGTTATAAAACTATATAATAGAACTTTTTCGAAACTTACGTGATGGATTTGGCTTGATTGATCGAGAAATCGAGATCGAACGGATCAGGTTGAATTGGGAAAGAGGGAAGAACAGGAAGAGATTGAGATTCAGAGTAGTGGAGAACTCCAAGGCCAACAAGACTAGTAAAATTTGAGAGGTTGAGAAGTTTTGGAGTTGCAGAAATTATATAATCAGCTTCATCTTTATCTGCTGTGATTAGAACTGAGTAAGATTGACCAACATGAACATCAAGTGAATCCAATACAATCTGATTTGTGTATGATCCTTCTGTCTCTACCAACACCATTGCATGGTTTTCGATCTTCAGATTGAAACTCAGCGCGGTTCCCACGTTCGATATTCTCAATCGGTACGTCTTCCCTGCAAGACATTTATCGTCGAGATTCTAGAATGATCGTCGTGTTTTTTGAGCAGGGTTCTCATGGATTATCGAATATAAGATTTCCTAAAGTTAAGATCGAAGTTTTGAGTGATTAGGGTTCAAAACTAATAAACTATCAAATACCTTGAGTGACAGTGAATGATTCGAAGGATTTAGAATTCGGTCGACCGAATGGAGCTTTTCCGTTTATCAACGTGATGTCCGGTAAACTTTCGAAGGCCATAACCGGGTTTCCCATGAGAGACCGTGTCGTCTGTCGAAACCGTGATCATAATTTTATGTTTTAGATGCATACTCAATGATACAATATAAAAATGTTACAATATTTGTTCATGCATGTTAATCTCCATCACCTTGTAACTATCATGGTACCAATCGCCGATAAGAAGATCGAATTGGGCTTCGGGTTTCGGAAAGGGAACGAGAATCACGTTCCGGTTATTGACACGAAGGGAACCGAACGCTCCGGCCGCCTTTTGAAAGTTGATAGACGGAAAGTAGAAGAAACTGCCTATTTGGTCTTTGGTTTGAAACACATAGGTCCAGTTTTTCCCTGGTAAGATTGGACAGTTTGTACCAGAAACCCCATCTTGCCATGAGTTTAGTCTTTGTTGAATCCCATTCCTACATAAAATATGAACATTTAAAGACAAAAAATGGACATAATTTCTAATAATTCTCGTAAATTCTTTCGATATGTACCATGTAAATAGAAGCGGCTCGTCGAGGTTGTTAAAAACGTTGACACGGATGACATCGTTGGTTGTCGCGTTGATAAGAGGCCCGGGAAACTCCCCGTTAATGGCGATCACCTGCGCGTAAATAAGAATGTCATTCAATGTCGAAAATAACCCGGTAAAGCTCGAAATGAAGGAGTTTATTTACAGGTTGATTGAGAGAAGCTGGTTGAATGGTTGAATCAAACGTGACATTCCATTCAAGAAAGATATCAATGGCGTTTGAAGGACAAAACAAGGCTGCCATGAAGATGAAGACTGGTGCTTGACCTAAAAGCCAGAGATTGAGCTCCATTTTCGTGGAAGAAAAGGTCTTTTCTTCTGGGACTGCCATGGAGTAAGGTAAGATGTTGTATTTATAAGAATGTGGCCAAGAACTATGGGGGAGTTTACGAAGAAAGTGAAAAAAACAAGGAGATGAGAACGAAAGCTGGCATTTCGTTTCTAGGATATGCTGCAGATCAAAGCCTGCACCTTTCGGTCAAACTTATCGACGCATAACATTCATACATGCATATAATATATATATATATATATAATATTTATAAGAAGACGTGACGAGAATGGAGGATTTATTTTTGATGAGGATTGAAAAAAATTGGAGTGGTGGGGTTGACGATCCATTGCTTGTCTTACAGGTTAATGGCTCTCTCTTTCTCTCTCATCTCCCTCTCTCTTCATTTCTCCCTCTATAGTTCTCCCACTGTCTCAGTTGGTGACAGAGTCAGAATCTAATGAATGGATTGAGACACAACTAGACTAATCTCTCCCAATCTCTAAGTTTCAGATGAACTTCTATGGTCATCTTCTTCCTTGTACCACAAGTGAGGCAACCCATGATTATGATCCAGTTTAGGAAGATTAGCGTTTTCAGGAACTGTTGATCAAAACCCTGATCTGAATGCCCCACCGTCCGATTGAACGTGGGGCCTAAGGTAAGAAAGGGAGGAGCTTGGATAAAAACAAAATGGAAATTCGAAAAATGGAGGTGACTGCGTCGGTCTATCTGTAAGGCCCTAAAATAAAAAGAATTCCTTGTAAGTCAAGGTACTCCCTTTCTGTAGTTGCTTCGACACCAATCAAAAGCTATCTTCAAAAATAACCCTAGCTTGCTTCTCCGCTCGAGTTTCCGATATGGGTTCTGATACCATGACTTTATCCACCCCTGTACCCTCTCCGCCGCCCTCCGTCGTCTCTCCACCGCCGACGGCCCTTGCCCCAGGTTTCCGGTTCCATCCCACCGACGAAGAGCTCGTCATTTACTACCTCAAGCGCAAGGTGTGTGGGAAATCGTTTAGGTTCAGTGCCATTTCTGAGGTGGATATTTACAAGAGCGAGCCTTGGGACCTTGCAGGTTATCAAATCTGCTCCAGCTTTTCAATTTTTGCTTTCGTTTCATGGGCGATTGCACTTTTTTAGTCTTTTGTTAGTTTACTGTTCCCTCTTATTGTTTATTTCGAGCTTTCTTGTCCAAATGGATCGCGATTTGAGGTTTCTGGGTAATTTTTATCTACTTGAGAACTTGTTCTCTTTGAGGATTCTGTGCATAAATACTTGCTGATTTTCGATGGATGATTAGGGATGTCGAGATTAAATAGCAGGGACCAAGAATACTACTTTTTCAGTGTGTTGGATAAGAAATACGGTAATGGGGCTAGAATGAACAGGGCAACAAACCAAGGGTATTGGAAAGCAACAGGGAATGACAGGCCTGTCCGCCATGATTCAAAGATTGTGGGGCTTAAGAAAACTCTGGTTTTTCACAGTGGACGAGCCCCAGATGGTCAGCGAACCAATTGGGTCATGCACGAATACAGGCTCCTCGAGGAAAGCTCGGGACAATCGGGCGCTGGAGCTGGACAAGTGAGCCACGATTCATTCTGTGTTTTTCATTTCTGTTTTTGTTTCTGAAATCATGCCTTTGGTGAGAATATTCATGAAATGAATTTGCAAATCTTATGGAACTATATCCTAAGAATTTATGCTTGGAATGGTTTATTTTGAATGAAAAAGGATGGATATGTTCTCTGTCGAGTATTTCACAAAAGCAATATCGGGCCACCGAGCGGGCATCGATATGCTCCCTTTGTCGAGGACGAGTGGGACAACGAAGAGGCTCGGGACGACACGCTGTACGCCCGAGATGCTCGTTTCGAAGAAAATGAGGAAGATGGTCGTGGTGAGCGAAAACCCGGGAAGCTGTTTAACGAGGGGAAAGATCAGCTTGCATTGGTCGAACAGGTCCGATTTTTAGCTTCAATAATTTGGTTTCTTGAACTGATTTTGAAATCTAACTGCCTCTGAAGTTCTGCATTGATTTCGTTTTTTATGACAGAAAACGGACAACGAGGCTCCAATTCGTGCGATCGAATCTGAATCAGACTCACTTAACGTTGTACATGTCAGCAGAAACGAAAGACGGGACAATTACACTCCCCCATCGATAATCGCCAATCCCAAACCTTTCTCTCTAATCAAATTCAGAAAGAGGAGGCTCGAAGATTCGAACCCCAACATTTCAACTATCACAGAAAATTCTGCTAGAGCTAGCGAAGAGCCATTCTCGTCCACGACCACCTCAGCCACGAGAGTGACAACAACGATCACCGATTCGGAAAGACCAAAGACGATGAACTTCCTCTCGGCACTGGTTGAGTATTCTTTGTTGGACTCGATCAAACCGAAGGATCAACCTCTTCCCCCGCCGGCTTTGAGTGCAGCGAAACTCGATTCTTCGGTCCATCCGAGCATACTGAAATTCATTCAGGATTTGCAAAATGAGATTCACAAGATTTCGGTAGAACGAGAAACGGTGAAGTTTGAACTATTGAGTGCTCAAGCCATGATCGGTATTCTTCAGTCGAGGATTGACGGTTTGAACAAGGAGAACGATCAGTTGAAGAAAAGCGTTCGGGATGTGCCGTAAAATTTGGAAAGCTTGGGGAATTGTTGTTGTCTAAGTTAGTAGAGTATGATGTATTGTAGGAATGTGAAGTCAGTTTAAGACAGTTATGTGAGTTTGCTCTGTAATTTGAAGTTGGCCTTGTAAGCTGTAATTTGCGAAGGACATAGTCGTCATTTCATAATTGATGGATAAATGCTAAATTCAGGGGCTTCCAAAACCAAATCGGACCGTAAAACCGAACCATAACCGACACATTTGGTTTTTTTCTTGCTGGTTTTGCACTTCTATTAGTTTGGTAAGGGCTACGGATTTTGTTGAATCGATTTAGAATTTGCTTTGAAATTAAGATTTAATCATCAAATAACTTCCACTCGACCTAGATGTTCAAATTTAGGAGTGGGCAAAACTGAATCGAAATGGTCTGTTTTAATTCGATTCTAATTTCAATTTTTAAAAAATCATGAATAAAACGCGATATAAATCTAAAAATGTGGTTTCAAACTTGTCAAAATACTCAAAATTAGATTCAAATATAAAAAAATATATTTTATTTTTAGTTTTTAATTTATTTATTAATGTAAATAAAATTGAAATATGGTTCAATTTCAGCTTCATTTTGGATAAAATTAAGCCGGAGGTGATCGTGCCCACCCCTATTCAAATCAAGGCATCGAATAAAATTATCTTAATAAAATGCATAATTAATTTGGAAAATGATAATCATATTCTTAAATTATAAGCTGAGTTCTCAAATACGGATTATAACAGATTTATTGATTTAGGTGATGATTCTTAGAACAAATCTGATAAGGACAAAATTGTCATTACTGCAAGCGAACCACGAATGCAAATACGTCATTCGGACAAAACATGTACGCAACGAAGCGGATCAATTGCCACATGGACACGGGGATTTCTCTTATTTACCCTCATCGGTTAATTAATGATTAAGATAAGTCAGCGAAGCTTCTAGAAGTCTAGGCAAATTCCCAGCCTCTTCCTATTACTCTCTTCCTTCTTTGCGTTCATCTGCTGTCTTGATTCATGTTTGATCGTCGGAAGGTGGATTTTGATTGTTGACTGGATTTTGTTGATGGGCTGTGAATCTGCAACCTCTCTCGCGCCTGGATTCCGATTTCATCCAACTGATGAGGAGCTTGTGCGATACTACCTCAAGCGTAAAGTTTCCGGAAAGTCTCTCCGCTTCGATCCGATTTCGGTCGTTGAAATCTATAAAACTGAGCCTTGGGATCTTCCTGGTTAGTCTCCGTTCTCGAATTTCTGATTTTTGAGGTTTTATAATGCGTTTTAAGGTATTGAAATTGCGGTGTTTGTTGTGGACTTCTTCTGCAGGGATGTCAAAGCTGAAGACGCGAGACTTAGAATGGTATTTTTTCAGTGCTTTGGATAAGAAGTATGGTAACAGCTCGAGGACGAATCGAGCTACAGAGAAAGGCTATTGGAAGACCACAGGGAAGGACCGACCGGTCCGACACAACTCGCGGACTGTTGGAATGAAGAAAACTCTTGTTTTTCATAGCGGAAGAGCACCTCGTGGTGCTCGTACTAATTGGGTTATGCACGAGTACAGGCTTGACGACGATGAATTGAACAAAGCTGGAGTTTCGCAGGTTAGAACAGGGTCAAATGTTAATCGGTGTTGATACTGTTAATACCACATGAGTCTGGAATTAATTTCTTATGATTTGGGGGTTTGGAAGGATGGATTTGTGCTGTGTAGGGTATTTCAGAAGAGTGGAACTGGATCTAAAAATGGAGAGCAATACGGTGCTCCATTTGTTGAGGAGGAGTGGGAAGATGCTGAGGAGCTTGCTTTTGTTCCTGATCAGGACCAGTTTCCTGAAGAGGTGGAACAAGGGAAGGACGTTCATCTTGAAGCTGTGCTACACGGTGATAACAACTTACATCTTGAAGAGGTGGTACACGGAATTGACATACATCTGAAAGACGATTATTTTGACCAGGTTCTTTTTATTTTCATGGATGATATACTGAATCCTAGAAGTAATTGAAGATGTGCATGTATGATGAGTTTTGATGCAATGGAAGCACCTAATCTTCGTGTTGAAAATGGTTCCAAACTCATTATTTTTTAGGTTGATCAGCCATTAATTTAAGTAAAAATTGGTTTTAGTGCTCAGCACTTGTGTGGCGAATAGATGATCATGCAAGTACATATTTCATTGATATTCTCTACTTGTGATCTTAGTGATTCCTCTTACAGTAGTCATTGAACTAAGTAATTGTGCCACTTGGTGGATAAGATTTTTGAATGTGGAATAAAATTATTTTTCTATGCTTGTAGAAAGAAATATTGTAGGATCTTGGACCAAATTTTCTTGATATTGTTGGAATTGATATACTATGTGAAATAGTTCAGTCAATGTGAATGTTTGATTTGTGTTCTTTAAAATGAAATGTTTTTTTCTCAGATTCATGAAGAAAGAAGCACATCAGAGAATGACCAACTTCTGTCAAACTTTTTTTGTGGTGGCACTAGCAATTTTGTAGGAGAATCCAGTGTGCTTATTGAAGATGACCAAAAGCCTGTTGTAAGCATGGATGATACTTCAGGACAATATGACAATGAGTTCTTTGCTTTATTAGAAAACGAATTAAAGGGGAAACATATCAAAGATGAGTACTTTCCTGAATCGAGCGATAATTTAAATCCCATGGATATGAATTACTTTCCTGATGAGTCATTTGCATTTGCTGTTGACCTTCCATCAACTGATGATCTGTACATAGAGACTGATGATCTTTTGGGCTCACTCAAAGTTGATTCTGTTGATTTTGATTTGGTTGATGAGTATCTCACGTTTTTTGATGAGGATCAAATTAATGCAGACCTGTCTTTTGATCCTTCAGAATTTCTGGGTGGTGATGTTCTTTCTGAACTTCCCGAAAAAGCACCCCTCACAGAGAAGGTGGGACTTTATATAGTATTACTATATGTACTCCCTTTAACATATTCCTTAAAGAATATGCAATTTAGAGAGATCTTAAAAGTAGAAATTGACTTTTAACATTAACAGGTTTCGGATGAAAGTGCTTCTATGGAACCCAAACACCTTTCAAAGGCTCACGAACATAAAGACGCCTCGTGTTCAAAGCAAAAAACTGAAGCTTCAGAAATGGAACCAGGTAGGACTAGCCACTCATTTATGTCTTTGACATTATCAATGTTAATTCAAAGCTGATTTTGTTTTTTTTTTTCTTTTTGGTACCAGGTAATGACCATCTGCTTAACAAGAAAGTGAGCAATATGTTGGGTTACATCCCTGCACCCCCTGCTTTTGCATCGGAGTTTCCATCCGAAGACGTGATTCGAAAGTTGCAAACGGCTGCACAAGCCTCAACTTCGGCTCACATGACGGCTGGGATGATCGAAATAAGCTCTAATGTACTAAGCAGTAACTGGATGGATAATTTTTTGGGCAAAAACAGACCTTTCAATCGGATAGTTCCATTCTGTGCATCTCAAAGTAAACTTAGCTCTCCCACCATGCCACCAAATACTGAATTGCTCCATTACAAGACAGGTTCTTCGTTGTTGCCCTTCTTCTTTATCTTCTTCATGTTTTGGGTTCTTATCCTCTCAGTGAGTTTCAAAGTTGGAAGCTGTATCTACACCAGGCGACTCACCGAGTTATGACACAAACTGAAACAGATATCACACCCCTTTGTTTAGTTAGCTGGTTGTTTAATTTCTTTTTAAGCTGCCAAATAAATCAGGATATCATTGATATATTATTATTTTCATCATATTCTTATTTTTTTGCCATGCTGCCAAATTGCTGAGATTTGGATGACATTATATCATATATATTAAGTTGAACTTTTGGAATTTGGACTGCGTCGGGTCGGAGACTGCAATGTTAATCATATTCCTCCATGCTTTTGTCTCTTCTTCCTGCAATCAATATGAAAAAAATATGGCAGAAAAGCATTGTGGAAACTCTTGAACGAGGCATTTAAAGGTCTACATAAAAGTAGTGTTAAAGTAATATGCTAGCACAACTTCGAATTAAATTTATACTTGATGAACAGAAGCACCAAAATACTGTTGGGTTTTAGTATTTTTAATAAAATTTGGAAACTTAGCTTCTTGTCAAAAGATTTAATCAAATTAGTTTCCTGTCAAAGGATTTAATCTACAATCAAACAATTTAATGAATAATTCTGCTACTCCCTAATCGAATTGTGGCGTTATACAGGCAAGATGGCTCGATCCAATAACTACAAAGGAAAAAAACCATTTGTGGCCAAGAGAAGGACATACAGCTTTAAGTAAGACAAAATACACCATAACAATCGTTCTTGCTATCAGTTTGCACAGCAGAAGGAGCCTCGACCTGACTGAAAATTAAGAAAGAGTGACAAGAACCCATTTCAGATATGGAAGAACAAATCAAAAATACTCCTACAGAACAGAAAATTTTGCCACTCCGAGCTCGAGGGAGAGGTCGAAAAGAGCAGCGACGATGAATAGGAAGACGGTCAGATAAGAACGAAGTCTGGGACGAGGAGTAAAGCCTGGGCTTGGAGGAACAAGGGGCTAGCTCTACTACAGCCATGGCAGCAGAGATACACCGATCTTTAGAAAAGAAAAAACCAAAAACACAAAAACTGAAGAGATGAAGAAAAGGGTAGAACCATAGACAGAGAAAGACGACGAGAGAGGAGTAAGAATGGAGGAAACAGTGAGAAAAAATGGAGGGTCGGAAGAGAAAAGGGAAGTAGAAAGTGCAGTAAAGAGATGATTTGAAAATTTAGTGCAAGGCTTTACAGACGACACATGTCAAAAAATCATCTTTGACATCGACGAAGCATAATTTCAATACTAGGATGTTTCAGGGATGATTAAACTTCAAAGCAGTAGGCCAAAAGATTTCAGCAAAATCATGCATCAAAAGCATGCCATTGCCAATTTAACAACAGTTTATCATGACCCAATTCAAATACTTTTTCTAGATAAGGTAAATTTCAACGGTTAAAACAGTAATATTCTTCTCGGTCAGAGACTCGTTCTTCACTTGGATCATGACAGGATTGCCGGTGATTCGAGTATATGTAAAAGCTGAGTGGGGAAACAAGAAATTGCTGATTTTTTGGTGTTTTCTGGCCCGATGGTCGGGGGGAGTCGGCGTGGATGCCTCTGAAAACGATGTCTACCTCTCGTGTTTAACATATAACTGGATCGTCTTCTTCGTAGACGGACTCAAAAAATCTAAGTCGACGTGATGAATAAAAGAAGCAGTAATCTAATTTCCAAACATTAACCAAACAACAAAATATCATGACCTCGAGGACAGGATCTCTGAGAAAGATTCAGAAAATCAGGCAACATTAGGACAAAAGAATGTCTGGAGAACTAATCTTAGCTGATAGCTCAATCCATGGCAGAATCTCCTTACACATTCTATAATCTCAGCAAATTGCTATAAGCCTTCCCAAATGAACCAAAGAAGATTGTATATTTCTCATCCCAACATTAAATATTCTCACAAAAATTTTCATCTTATATTCATGAGAGAGTAGCTGAAAAGAAATAGATAAAAAAAAGAGTTGAATAATGTCAAAAAAGATATCGATTCAAAGGCACAAAGATACCCGGAATAAACTAATCCACCACCCTTTCTGCAGCGTGTGCTACTTTCTGCATTATCATGGATTCAGCTGTTCTAATTGCTCTCTGTGACCCTGTGATTGTAACTTTCCTGCAAAAGCAAATCAAATCTTAATTAAAACTGCTAAAGTTTTTCTCCAGTTGTGATTCAAGGGTCGATCCTTCAGATTCTGTGGTGAATCATTTTGCCATTATGTTCAGCTATATAGATTCTAAATCCACTAAATAGAGGTAGATAAAGAAAATAGATGGAGTCCTAAATACCTGTCAGTTGTCCCAGACATGAAATCGCCCCTGTCTGATATCTTAATTCTGGCCCCACTAGCCTGCAAGAAGAAAGTGCTTCAAGATAATTTCAGTGCTTCACCGCATTGAATAAAACATTGACACTAAGCCAAATGATATCAGATCATTCACCACCTGCAACCCCTCCTTCAAAACCAAAAAAAAAAGGGAAAAAAACAATGGTTTTTGTTGCTGGAAGACGTGATTTTGCATTATTAAGCTACTCTTCATTCGATCCACCATTCTAGCTATTTATCATCTATGTGGCTCGGATCTTGTAAATTTAGTCTGATTTTTTTTTGCAAGAATTACAGCTTTGGGAAGGAGAAATCTAGGGGTGGGCACTGGCCGGTTTTGCTCGATTTTCAATCCAGCCCATCCGGTTATGGTTTTTAAAATTAAGACTTGAAATTGGTTTTTTTAAACAGTGAACCGGCCTAGCCCATGAACTGAGATTTTCTGTTAGAATGAAATTTAATTGAAAATTAAAAAATATATAATTTTTAATATTTTTAGTATATTAAATTTTAAAAATCTAAAATTTATAATACTTTTATTGTATTTGAGGCAGATTTTCGAATTTTTGAGCTGTTTTCGGGTTTGGGCTATTTTTAACCGGTTTTAGCAGGATTTTTACCTGTTTTGAGTCAAATTTTTAACCCCACAGGCTGGGCCGGTTGCATGGTTTTTTAGCCTCAAAACTGTGAGCGGCCCATGAACCTAGGTTTTAAACCGGCTTGACCCATTACCTATTTTTTCAAAGACAAAACCGGCCCGTTCCGGTTTATCCGCAAGTATGGGCTGGTTTTGCCTGCCCCTAAAGAAATCTGCCTCTGAGAGTTGTAGCGGAATGAAACAGTACAGTTATTAATCACAGCTCATCAATAATAACCTGCACGACTAAGAAAACGAACAACATAAGAAGTGAAACCTGGCTGATTTCCATTATGTTTCTTCCACCACGACCAACAACCAAGCCAATATGATCATCCCCAATGCCGATAGTCACCGAGCTATTCTTTTCCTCCTAAAAAAATATCAGAAAATCTCTGTAAACTAAATAAATTACTTAGAAGTTGCTCACAAGAAATAATAATCCTACACATCTTTGGTTTGGTGAAGATACATTTATCTCTCTCTTTCTTTATATGTATAGGAAATTGAAATTTTAGCAAATAAACTTTTGTCATGCAACTTATTAAAGTTTCTAAGACAACCACCAAGTAAACAACATGTTGCACATCCCCTCCTCACAGAAGAACCAAAAACGAATACTAATTTAGTACCACAAAATAAAGTTCGATGGACCAGAAAGTGATTGAAATACTCAGTCTTTCAGTTATTTCACACCTACATTTTACTTACTCTGATTAAACCAAAGTAACCAGCATAAGCAAAATATTAACATAAAATTTGAGCAATTTTTTCTCAGACAGTTGCTAACCATTCATATGAGAGATATACTAATTTTTATGACAAAAAAAGGCATACCTTTCCTGGTATGTTAACATATAATAAATGTTCCTTGGCTAGGTGAATGGAAATGGTCAAAGATCTTTTCAACAGATACTTTGAATATTTTTCAATCACAAAGTAAAGGGAGATCAGAGCTGAAGCTTCTTTACCGTTATAGAATCAACAATAAAGGAAATAGAAAATAAAACAAACTTTCCAATTTCTGTTGACTTTAAAAAGTAAAAAAAAACTTTGCAATGTAGTTATATCACCTCAAACCAATTGATTGTCAAAAAAAGCATATGTAATTCACTATAAAATTAAATATTTTACGTCAACTTAAACCAAGTTTTTGTTAGGATCTTTTGGTAGACGCCCTTGTAAAGTTGATCAAGAATGCAGTATCTCAAATGACCACCTCATCTATTTCACCCAAAGTAATCAACAGAGTAACAACAGCAACAATCAAGATGGAGAAAAATAAACCTTATCGTTGAGAAACTTTCCTCCAACCCCATTTGGTCCATAGTTTGTCGAATTCAATGCCACTGCTGCAACAGAATGAAACATACATGTATTTTGAACACCATAGAATCCGGAGAAAACAACCATTTTTTTTCATATTTGCATCATATATAACAAGAATACATGCCCAACACATTCAAATGCACAAATAGTCCTGTATATCTTAAGATTGAAAAGACTTTGCTTTAAAAACTTCATTAAAAATATATTTTACAAAATTGAGAGGACTTTTGAAGTCACTTTCATTACAATCTCCGACACTATCATCAATAGGAAATGAAGACAAAAGGAATAGTAAACAAGGACTCAGGAGATGTTCTCGTCAAGGATACTGAATTATTGAACAGTTTTCACTGTCATGATTACAGTGCAGTTATAACATATGAATTTTTCATCAACGTGTAACACCTGCAAATTTTATTCAGATAGTGGTATCTGGATTTAGGCTTCAGAAGAGAATGTCTCTAGGCGTGGTTGACAGGTGTAAGCAATGATCACCAAAATTGATGGTACTTACGAAAAAAAAAATCATACTTATGGTGGTACAATGGGATAGAGTTTTACTGAAGTTTACAATAGAAAATAAAAGAATAAGATAAAGGAGTGTCATTTAGTTATCTTTTAAAATTACAAGATAGTAATTTTTCTGTGATATTTAAAGGTAAGGTTTCAGAATTGGGGAGTTTGAATATTTCTGGGAAAATAAGTCCGAAGGTAGAGCAAACAAACTTCTCAAATGTTTAGTTATTTCGGAAGAACTAATAGACCTCTCAAGCATATGTTATATCATATTTTGAAGGGAAAAAAATAAAATAAAAAACAACAAAAAACGAGTCAGTATTGAGTAAATGAGCAAAAAAAGGAGAAGTGATTTATCATTATCCAATCCGAAACTAATTTCCACAATCAACTAACATGATTAAATTTTCTTTCTTTGCTGCTGCAATCATCATGTAGAATTATGATAAAGATGATTAACCATACAGCAAGTTTGCATTACATTCTGATATTATGAGCAATGTCCTTGTAAGGCTCTGCAATGATCAATACTGTCGCCTTATTGGGTAAATTTTCAGAGTTGCAAATTCACTCGTTCATTAAGCCATTGTCTACCTTAGTTTTATTACCTTTACGTATACAAATCCCATGTACCCAAAATCCTCAGCTTTTCGAAATGACTAAGTTTGTAGAATAAGGAGGGAGAAAACATGACACTAAAAATTCTAGCAGAAACTGTTGACTATGGAAATTGGAGAAACAATATCCCAAGTAACAAACTTGTCCGAAACAGAATAAATAAGGCAATCAACAGTCAAGTAACATGTACCTTGATATGAAAACGGAGAATTCATTGACTGAGAGTAATGAGGGTCTTCACATAGCTTTGAGATAATTAATTCAATTGCGCGCATTTGTTCCTCTAAAGTTCCAGTTAGGGTCACAAGCCTATCGCTTAATCCAAAATAGTTGTTATCCTGAGGAGATATTTTAATTCCAGCTTGAGAATCCTCAATGAATGATCTGTCCAGAACAAAAAGAAAGAAAGATTTATGGATTCAAATGATAACAAGTACTGATAATAGATATAAAAAAAATAACGATCAAATGCATCTTTTTACAATTTTTTATCCTAAGCGGGAATGATAACATAGCCCAAAAATTCAAAAATTGTAAAAAGAGTCTTAATTAACTTAAAATTTCACGATAGTGTACTCTTTAATAATTATCTGGACGACTAGATGTCCATTGATAAACGAGAAATTTAAAGTGTTAGTTGAAAATCAATCATACTTTGAGGAGCCAATTGATATAATTAAAATTTAGGGTGTCACTGAAAAAACATTCCTAACTATGAGGTATCCTTGATATTACCATATTTTCTGATATTGTAATAGTTGAACATGAAGCATAGGACACAGATAATCGGTTCAACTTTAAAAAAAAGGAAAAAAAAGTTTTATATAGGAGATGAAAAATGAAAGGAGCATATCAAAGGGTAAGTAAAAAGAGAAAGATTAAAATATTCTGGAGTGAAGTAGTCATAGATAACAAGCTTAAACAGATAATTCAAACTTTACTTTGCAAAAGAACCAAGGAGGGAAAGTAGATTCTTTAAAATTTTAACAGCAGAACAAGGAGTAGTTCTCCTACTTGATTGTAGACCCTCCTTTCCCTATTATTCCTCCACAAGAGCTATGTGGAACCACAAGCCTCACTCTTGTTCTTGGTTCAACATCATCTCCTTCTTCAGTTCGGAGCTAATAAAATTGAGATAAATATTAGAAAAACAGAAAGAAAAAACTACTCAGTAGAAAAATACGTGCAGATGTTACCTCACTCAAGAGCTTAGAGAGAACAAGATCCACTGCATTGAGAATATCATTCATTGTGCCAGATACCATAATAATCCTATCAGTTGTTCCTGGAAAAAATTCATTGTTGCGAGATAACTGAATACGTGCTCCCGATTGAGACTGGAAATCATTAATTGTTGAGCCACCCTTTCCAATAACAGAACCAGCAGCAGCATTTGAAACAAGAAACCTGATATAAGAAGACTTCTCCGTCGTATCTGCATCCAAATTATTATTTAATCCTAAAAAATTCACATTGATATATCTTGTATTGTTATGAAACGAATAAAGTTTGAACAATAAGAGAGGTATCAAGGAATGAAGATAGAAAGCCATGTACATGCAAATTGTCTTCATTTTTCAAATAGCCGAGACTAGTATAAGTAATAGATCGGCTTCATATAGATTAGATTATCAATTTATATAAAAGACAGTATTAGTCTCTGAAAGTAAAAAAAACTACTGGATTTTTTTTCCGTGAAAACTGAAGCTCTGTTCGACTGCTAAGAAAATGATAAGGAAGACGCGAATTTCAGCTAGCATGTTCCACAATCTAGTCAACAACCTAATTTCAGAAGAAATAGACGTCGCTACAAGTCTCTCCTCTCCGTATCTTCTCAGGTAAGGAAGATAAACCTATAACAAACAGGTTCCCCAATTCCCTTACCTTCCGCTCTCGGCTAACAGAAAATAGTGCCAACGCAACAAAAAAAGACAACATAACGTTATCAGCAAAGTAACATTGCGACCATTTCACTCTAAATCGATCTGAAATAAGCAAAACGACAACAGCCAAGAGATATATAAACAATCACCAATCCGCAACCTCAATTATCAGAGTCAAACACAACAAAAACGCATTTCAGAGACAGAGAAAACAGATCAGATCAGGAACCTAGAGGTGGAGACTTCGGCGGCGGCGGAGATCGCTTCCTTGAAGCCTCAGGAGACGACACGTAAGAAGACTCCGTCGACTCCATTCGCAGTTTATCTCTTCCTCCTTCAAAACTACAAGAGAGAGAGAGAGAGAGAGTTAAAAGAACAGCACCACCACGATTCAGAAGCCAACGAAGAAGGTGAAGCTGAGCTGAATAAATTAATAAATTAATTTAATTAATTAAAATTCTAAAATTAGGTTTTGAGTTGTACCACCTTTGTTCGCCTTTCAATCTACGCTTATCTTTCCTTTCTTCCTCAAAATAGAACTAGTGTCTATGAGTCTGTAAATGCATAGTTCAATTGATTCAAATATAATAAATTAAGTATAATAACTTAGGTTTAACGTCTGCGCTGTTCTAAAATGAGAGTTGTTATATCTAATGTTATGGTAGTTCCTTGGGATATCAAGTAAATGTCTCTTATCTCTGAGTCGCTGAGTCACCGTGATTTAACTCTCTCACAAACTGTCGGGTCGGGGTGTGAGGGTCTTGATAGCGAGAAATTTTACTTTTTGAGTACAAGAATATGTGTCTGTGTATTATAATTTTTCTATGAATTATTGATCAAATATTGAGTGACATAATATTATTTTTTTAATTTTTTTAAATAAAAATCAATTAATATACCAGGAATTCAATTAACCTTTCAATTGAAAGGGTAGCTTGGAAAATTAATTAAATATAATTAGGCAAAGAATCTAGGCTAAACTTGAGCTTGGTTTCATAGTCAACTTTGAAACATGGTAGAATATTTGCACGTTTACTTTATGATAGCATAATTTAATCTAAATTACTATGGAAAATATTTCTTTTTATTTCAAGAAATAATTTTGACTAACCCAATTATATACGTGAAAACACTTATCATAAGAATGTTGATATCTATGAGTTATTGACATTACTTTTTCAGAACATTCTGTTAACTTATCTTTTCATACACTTTAATTATACTAATAACAGCTCGATACACCAGAAAGTAAGTTAAGAGATTATGCTAGGAAAATAAACTTAAAATTAATCTTCAATTAATTATGAAAGTTTAGCTGTATACCAGTATTGGTCAGCCTCCATAAGCTCTAGCGCGTATGAATTAGCGATGCAACATGAACACCTTGCTCAGGTTTATGGCTCACACCGGGTTATCCAAAAGGGCGAGGTGGCACACATAGATTTCGAGAAAACAAAGGGCGAGGTCACACACATAGATTTCGATTGCTTATCTCCAACACTAAAATGAAAAGGATGTTTTGGTTTTAATGCTTTATGAAATTTGGTATTCTTATTGTAATTTCGATTGGCCAAATGTTCCGAACTTACAATGTTATCGATAGACGAGCTCCTTATTGACAAAACTTTGATTCTAACGTTGGAACATTCCTTTATAGTGTTTACACCATAAGTTCTCGGCCCTTTTTTCCTTCAATTTCAACATACGAAGCAAAAATACATCATTTTCCATAATAATACAATATTGTTCATTTTTGTCGGATATGGTTTTTAACCATGAATTTCACCTCAAAACATGTTATTTTCGATAAGAATGAAACTCTTCTTGTAATTCATTCATTTTCCCTTCTCACGAGTGACATGAGACTACTCGCTTTCTTAGTATGATCTAATCGGTCGCAATTCGCAAATATCTAAATTTTCAATATTTATAAGATGGATTATCACGAGAACTTTGTTCTAAACATAAAAATCTACTCGAACGAACAATTTTACATAGAACTAGACAAATTGCAAAAACCAAATAAAATGGACCCAAAAAACTCTATCAACAACTTAGGATTCTAAACCCATCAACTCCTCCGAGACTTCAACCCCCTTTCCCCCATCTTGAAACCCTAAAAACATCTTCTCTATAACGCCAAGAAAACGAAGCAACCTGGAAATAGAAACGTGAGAGTGTTTCCCAAAGTGGGTACATGTACAAACCCTAAAATGGCTCCAAAAAACAAGATTCCGAAGAATTGCTAGTTTTTTACTGCCTGTTTGGATATGAAGCCATGGCCAATCCCTAGACGGGAATAGTGCAGGGGAGAAGAGACAAGATGAACGAAGTTAGGATAAACTTGGATAGATTGCCTAACATGTGCATGCACATTTTTTAAAATCCAAAGGCTTTGTTTCGATCTTGGCAGGCATTTGTATTTGTATATGGATCATTTTTCTACGAGGATAAACCCGTTTTTCGTCTTTTTCTTTGATTTTTCAGCGTAACCGATAGAAAATTACTAGACCGACGCGTACCTTGAAAGTTGGACTCGTCACCGTGCACTTGAACGTGATAAACTATCATGCACACATTCGGATCTCACCCTTTTACGTTTACTTATGCTGCTTCTTATTTTATTAAATAAATGCTTGCGATAAATAGTAAATAATAAAATTAATTAAGTAGCTTCATGAACCTAATCTCTAGCAATGACGGTGAAATTAGAGCTGATAATAATGGACTTTTATAAATAGTTGAGAAGAAAAGAAGAAGCTAGAGATTGTTCGAGACCGAAAGACAAGTTCAATCTATGACAGGCATGCTGAACGAATCAAGTACTTGAGATTAATTAATTAAACTGTATTTAAATAATAATCAAGCAAAAAGCAAGATCTAAGAGTGTAGCCGACCAGTAAAAATGAGCTGTAATCATTGTTCATTCGTTCTGATAGACAACAGGAGTATCTGTCGTGATAATATACTTTTTTTATTTTATTATCATTTTAAAATAAGATTCATTTTAGATTTATATTATAAATTACAGGGTAACATGCATGAAGATCAAATTCCAACGTCCATTTATTTGGTTTATTTGTCTCCCTCTGTCTCCCTCCAACCTTAGTTTTAGTTCTCTACTGCAACTCTCCAAGCGTTCCTAGAGAAATCGAGCCTCTCTTTTTCAAGAATCGCTAAGAGTTAAGAAGTACGGTTTCGGGTTTACAATATAGTAGCATGCCACGTTCTTTTGATGTAGTTTTCGAGTCGAAAATCAATCCGTGCCTCAAAACACGTAGAATTGTTCAAGCTACTAATTTGATTAGTACTAGTTTAATGCATACAATTACATGCATATTTATCCCCCTTAAATTGTTTTGGTTTAATCTAATTTGAATTTTTATAATACGATCACTATTGACCCATTTTGGTTGGCGATCCAATGTCAATCGTTTCCCTTTATTAGGGTGTTTATTAATTTCCCAATGTCTTATTATTATTTGGAGAATTGTTTTCTTACACGATTTGTGAAGAGAATTCTAGAAAATTAATAATTATTAATGTGATCTTGGAAAGGTGTCTCTCACCTAATTAGGTCATGGACTAGCCTCGATGGCCTTGACGTTTTTCTCTCTTCTTTTAGAAATAACTTCTACAGATATTTTCCAATTATAATCTACACGCTGGAAATTTATTAGAAAAATAAAAAAAATAAATAATTGAATTTTATTGAAACAGGCAAAATAGCTAACAATAATCTTACTTATTCGATAGTCACTGCACATATTGCGTTAATTCACGGGTAAATTGATTTTTATCTTTATTAAATAACTATAAATAATGTCTCATATTTACTATAAGATATATCTCAATTTAATTCGAAAGAACCAAGAAAATATCAAATAAATGAGAACAAATCAAATATATTACTAAAAGATTACGTGGCAGGTTGTCACTGGCTGAAAAAAATTAAATATATTACTAATCATAAGTAAATGATGAGTACGTGGCAATTGTTAATTGGTTTTCATCCCTCTTAGTTTTCGGATCCTGCCCCCAAACCTTAATTTCTCCTCCATGAAAAATTGAATGGCCGTTTCTCTCTCTAGAACATACTTTCTCTCTCTAACTCTGTTGCAGGCGAAATCTATATAAATTCTGACATCATCTCCCCCGTTGATCTCTATCTGCATCTCTCCCGCTTTGTTATGACATCGCAATTTTATCAGATTATTGTTTCTCTATTGCCAATCTCAATTTTCTTTGCCTGTTTCTAAGAAAGTCTAGGGTTTTCTTTTTCTAACCTCTGCGGGAAACTGGGTAGCTGTAGAACTTGTAAGGTATTTAACGTTATCGCCCTTGATTTTTGTCATTTCCTTTGCCCCAAATTTCGCATTTTGAACTCGCAAATCTTATTGTATTGTTCTACAGTACGAGTTACTCTTTTTTTTTTCTTTTTTCATCGCTGAGCGCATTCCATATCTTAATTCGAGGCTCCCTTTTGAGTTTCTATATTTGTGTTCGTCCTTGATTATCTTTTTTTTATATGAATAATTTTGTTAGGTGGTGTTTAGTTGGGATTTTTTATTCTCCACCTGATTTGGTCGAGTGCGTGTATTAAGAGATTTTGGACGAAGCTAATTTTATTTTAAGTATGGTATGGTCTGTCTTGTTGAGAAATTTGGTGGTGATTTTTGCACAAGATATGATTGGATTTTAGTCGAGCAATTGAATGGGTGATGATTATTTTTATCGTGACATTATGGAGAGCTTAAGGATGTTCGGTCTCTGAGGGGGATAACATGTGTTTTTTAGCTGCCGATGCAATAGTCGTGGCATACTGAGTGCTGGAATCAGGATAGAATGACAGAGTATCAGCCGCTTCTTCAGAAGCCTGAATCTGCAGATGCCCACTCTGACTTTGAGCGGGGATGGGAGGAATTAGTGCGGGGTCATTTGGAGGATTGTATGTCGTTTGCTTCTTGTAGCTCTGCTGGAAATCAAGAAGGTGATGAAGACGAGGGTGATCAGCTTGTCCGGAGAAGAAGGAGGTCTGACATTGAAGGGGATGATTTGGCTGAGTCATCAGCTGCACGGCGGCGCCACTCTCGAATTTTGAGCCGCTGGGCTGCTCGACAGGCTCAAGAGATGATCACGACAATGGAGAGGCGGAACCGTGAGTCGGAGTTAATGGCACTTGCTGGGCTCCACACAGTCTCTATGCTTGACTCTTCATTTTTGAGGGAGTCGCAGTCCCCAACTTCAAGGAGACAAGGAGCCGTAGAAACTCCTAATACCCAAGCATCTGCCATTTTACAGATGTGGAGGGAGTTGGAAGATGACCATGTCTTGAATCGAGCTCGAGAAAGGGTGAGGGAAAGGTTGAGGCAGCAAAGAAGCGTTGATTCTGCAACCAATGTTTCAACTACAAATATGTCTGATGGTCGAAGGAGCGAGAATCAGGAAATCCTGGGGGACGCAAGTGAGAGTGAAAATGACTATGGAGAATGGACTCATGGTCAGATGTTATCTCAGAATGGAAGGGTTGAAAATAATGAGTCTAGCAGGGAGCAATCTCCTGACCTTGTTGAGGTTGAGAGGGAGAGAGTGAGGCAAATTGCTCGGGGATGGATGGAAAGTGGCATTAATGATGCTGCATCTAATGTTGCTCAGAGAAACACCAGTCCTAGAGCAGAATGGCTTGGTGAAACAGAGCGTGAGAGGGTGAGAATTGTCAGAGAGTGGGTTCAAATGACAAGTCAGCAGAGAGGGGCCCGTAGCAGCAGAAGAGAAGATCAAGTCACTGTTCTTGGGGCTCATGCCAATAGAAGTCGTGATGGGTTGATGACGGATCAAGATGAAGGCCAACCAGAGCATGTGCAAAGGGACAGGTTAAGATTTCGTGGAAGGCAAGCTGTTCTTGATTTGCTCGTACGAATTGAGAGGGAAAGACAAAGAGAACTTCAGGGATTGTTGGAGCATCGAGCTGTCTCTGATTTTGCGCATCGGAACCGGATTCAGGTCTGTTTCGAGTTTGTAATAAGATTTCACTGTTTGACTACTCAACATCTGCATTGGAAATGGTGGCTTTTGATTGTTCTGATTTCTGATCAGTTAAATTAAGTTCGAATGGTATTTAATTTTTTTTTATGATTTCATGGACTATGATGCGCTCATGGTAATCATAATGGCTTTTTTTTATATCATATTGTTAAGAAATAATTAATGGTCTCTACAATTTCTTTTAGTCCTTACTCAGAGGTAGATTTTTGAGGAACGAAAGACCTGCTGAAGAAGAGAGGCCACGGTCTGTTGCAGCAAATGAGTTGGTTCAGTTAAGACAGCGGCACACTGTTTCAGGTTTAAGGTAATCAAACTTGCAACAAACTCTTTCTCATTCGTGCCTCTTTCTTTATTTTTTGTGCATCAGCGATGATTGTATCTGTCATTTTTCATTAGTTAAAAGGTTAATCTTCAAATTGTGATGACTAATAAGTTGGGAGAGTTTAGAAAGTTGAAGATAGTTTCATTTCAGTCTTGTTTAAGTGAAGTATTCTTGGCTCTGAACTATCTCTTGATGGTTGCATTCATAAATTGTTCCGTTAAAATACAAAATTTAGTCAATCTAGGGTAGCATGGATGACGGGCTAAAGAACTTTTGTTCTCTATTTTGTTTCCCTTTTATGTCTTGGCCGATTGTTCAGGCTGACATTAACTGATCCTTCAGTAATGAGGTTATTGTTACTCAAACCTGATCTGAATGATCAACCATATATCAAAAACATTATTACTGAAGCGGCCAAAGATTTAATATTTTGGGCAAGAAAAACCCTTCATTGCTTTATAAATGCTCACATGGATAGCTTTTGGATTAAATATTTATTGTCTTGGGTTTTTTTTACTGGACCTTGTTGGTCGAAGTCCTTTTAGAACTAGAAAACAGGTGAGTGTGTATCACCCTTTTGTCTCTATCCCTCCTCACAGACACCATTAAGTATATGAATAAGCACTGCAGCTTTCCTGAATGCTCCTGTGTTTCTGTTCATTTCGAATATTACTGGATTCTCTTTCCTGCAAGTTCAAGTCATTTGATTTCCAAGCTGTAAAATTTTCATTTCTATAGAAAAAGTTTCATATGATGAAGATTTATTATACTCATTTGTTTGGCATACTTAGGGAAGGGTTCCGCTCCAGGTTAGAAAACATTGTTCGTGGTCAAGTTGGGACTCAATCTGAAACCACAACTAATAACGACATCAATGATTCTGCATCGAATATATTACTGACTATTCAACCTGAAAGTCATGAACAATCAGATAGAGTAAGCCAACAGACTGAAGCCAATCAATTATCTGACACAATGGAAAATATGGAAACAAATACCGCGATAGAGAGCGTGAATTGGGAGGAAACCTCAACCCGAAGGGATTGGAATGAACGAATTAACGAGGATGAAAGAGGAAACTGGCAGCAAACAAATGATGACCAATTCAACAATGGGAGAGAAGGGAACGATGAAGATGTGACTACAAGTTGGCCTGAAAATGCAGAGAATGAATGGCCCCATGGAACCCCTGGACATATAGGTGGAAGAGATGCCCAAGACGCCCAACGTGTTTGGCCCGAAAATGACTCTAGGGAAGCAATTGAAAATTGGTCTGAAAGGCCCTCAGTTCCACCGAGAAGTCGTCGTGCTATTCACATGAGAAGATTTAATAGATTTAACCCTCCTGATGATGATAATGTTTACAGTATGGAGCTTAGGGAACTTTTGAGCAGGTATTAGTTTTTTTATTTTCAGAAAATCATAGATCCAATGTGAAATTTTTATCATTTTCGTGGATTCAAGTTTTATGACTTTTTTTTTGCAGGAGAAGTGTTTCTAATCTTCTGCGGAGCGGTTTTCGTGAAAGTCTAGACCATTTGATTCAATCATATGTAGAAAGGCAAAGTCACACTCCCATTGATTGGGATTTGAATAGAAACTTACCACCTACTCCAGCTCCTATATCACTAGAACAGCAAGATCATGAGCAACAGAGGCATGAACAGAATGATGAACAGCGTGATTCCATCAGCAGACCCTCTTTGGTACTTCCATCTCCGCCTGTGCCTCCACCTCAGCCACTCTGGCACCAGGACTTGCACCATACCAGCTGGCCTCGCCATACTATTAATCGCTCTGAAATTGTTAGTTTTCTATTATTTTTAATTATGGACTGTTCTTGATTGCTCATTTACATAATCAAATGATCCCTTCCATTTCTGAGATTATTTTTGGTCTCAATTAGAGACTCGCGAGGAAGTGGGGCAACTTTGAATTTGATGACCATTTAATTTTTAATAGTATAAAAATTCATCTTGAGATTAAAATGATGTCTCCGTATTACTATGTCCCCTTTGTTCCAGTCTGTTCTGCTTTTCTAGTTTAAGTCTCTTTTTTATTTGGTTACAAACTTACTAATTTTCAATAGGAATGGGAGATCGCCAATGATCTGAGGGCAGACATGGCTAGACTTCAACAGGGCATGAATCACATGCAGAGGATGTTGGAAGCTTGCATGGACATGCAACTGGAGCTACAACGATCTGTCAGACAGGAAGTATCTGCAGCCCTTAACCGATCTACTGGGGAAAAAGGTTTGTCTTTTAATTGTCTCAATCACCCTTATCTTGACAGAAACTTGTGCTACTGCACGAGGGTTGTGAAATCGACTCCGTCTCTCACGGGTGGGTGCATTTTAGATACCGGTGCTCTTTTTATGGTCTAAAATAGTGCATTTCTTTTTTCACGCTTGGCCATTTTTAGAAACAAGGATTTCAATATATTTCAGTAATGTTCCGCATGATAAGAAAATATTGAAATTAGTACTTCTAACGTATTTATTTCCTCGTGAGTTTGAACGTCGGAATTAGTTTATAATTTTATTATTTCTTTGCAGGATTGAATGCTGAAACCTCGGAGGACGGATCCCATTGGGGCCATGTAAAGAAAGGCACTTGCTGTGTTTGTTGTGACAGTCATATTGATTCTCTCTTGTACAGGTAAAAATTTTGCTGATTTTGCTTATCAACACACACAAATTGCATAATCTTGCTCTAATTTAAGCACATAAGCTTCTAGAAATATCATATATAAGAAAACAAAAGTAATCGAGCTTCTACGACAGATGTGGCCATATGTGCACTTGCTCGAAATGTGCAAATGAGCTGGTTCGAAGCGGAGGAAAGTGCCCTTTGTGTCGAGCACCAATCGCCGAGGTGATTCGAGCCTATTCCATACTGTGAATAAACAAAGATGAGAGCTCGAGAAAGCGAGATTCATAGAGATCAGGAAATTCCCCTGAGGTTCTTTACAGTTTGCTGATAGATGGAAACTGGTGCAATGTGTATAATTGGAACTTGGAAGGGCAAATAGCACTCCCTCATTCCTTTTCGTGGTAAATAAAATTTCAATTTTCATGCTCTTATCATCTCCTTTTTCTTCATTTTAAGCTCTAAATTTGGGCAAAAAATCAAAATGAGAGCTCATGCATATCTTGTATCTCTTTATTACAACATGGATGCATTGATCAAGTCCCAAGAAGAAATCAAAGATTTATTCATGAAAAATAGAAACAAAGAGCTAAAATTCAAAGAAAAAAGAAAGATTTATTCATGGAAAATAGAAAAAAAGAGCTAAAGCAGAGGACTTTGAGCCTCTTTGTTCATCTCATCCTTGATAGCCATAGCCAACTGGTCATAAGCTTCGCCCCATGCACTCTCCATTGCTTCGCACCATTTGTCTCCCACTCCAGCTTTGATCGTTCTCAGCAGTGCCTCTTTCACCACCTTTGATGAACCAATTGTACATCGACATCTGTATTTTATTTTATAATTATTATACAAAAAAATTGAAAATTGTACCTCGAAATGGGGTTCTATGACTCCTTTTCTGAGGTGTACGGAGCCCAGATGCTTCAGGGTTATGTCTCGTATCACCACTTCCCCCTTCTCCCTCAGCTGGACTGCTGCTTCGCATGTCTTTTCACAGCAATTACAGCTTTTATAAGTTTGTTTAATCTTGGTTAACATAGTGAGAATAATTTACTGTTTTTTGTGTTTTCTAGAAAGGGTTCTTCTGTCGATAGAGATAGAGTTTGAGTGATTGAAAATTGAAGTAAAAATTTACAGACCATTTTGAAGACTATGATGGCATGAGATTTGAGCTTCGGATTGTTCGCCGGAATCTCGTCGGAATCCTTGAGAAAAGAAAACATATCCTTCGCCGCCGGAGCTATTTCCAGAATCCTGAACCCAATCGTCGACTTCATTTCTTTATTCCCTATGGAATCTAGAAACTCGTATAAAAATCTACATGGTTTCACTTACGTTGTGAAGAAACGAAGGCTGTATTGAGGAATATCCCGTTTTAAGATTGCCCATGATTCCTTTACCAAAGCTTCTTGCTCTTCTGTTAAACCCATCGCTCTCTCTCTCTCGGTCACTGTAGTTTCGAGAAGATGAAGTGCTAGCTTGAAGGCTTGTGGTCTTGAGCTGCTCGGTGTGGCAGTATCCTCAACCGCCAGTCAGCACAATAATTACTCCTTGTCTCACTTAGTAAACTCTCTCTCTCTCTCTCTCTCTCTCTCTATATATATATATATATGTTGGTAGAGACAAGGGCTTGCTCTGGGCTAAACCCTAAGTGACGATTTTGAGAAGGCCCAGGATGAAATGGAGAAGTTGAATGAAAAATAACGCAGAAGCTCTGCAGATCTTACTTCAACAGAGAAGACAGAAGTTATGAATGATAATATTTTAGTACCCAAACTGGTGGGCTTGGAACAGTCTTTCTTTCTTTCGCTTTTTTTCCCAGTTTCTGTCTGAATCGCTCTTTCCGTTTACTAAAGCAATCATTACGTAATGAAGACACTTGAAGCCTTCATCTTCGTTTAGAATTAGATTCTCTCTCTCTCTTTCTCTCTCTGTCTCCTTTTGCTTGTAGAGAGAGAAACTATGTTCAGATGCAAAGCTTGGATTGTGACTCACTCCTTTGACGACGAGGCCTTTCGCCGGTGACTTTATTTTCGTGTTAAACGGTTCGGAAACATGTCGATATTTTACGTCGGATTTGAGGTGGTAATATTGGGTTTATTTGTTTGCTGGGTTTTTCATACAATGTTTTCCTCGAAATCAAGTGGCAGCTTTTTCTTTCAATCTTTCAGATCACCTTGACAGTGACGCAACTCTGAGTTAAACAACTGATTGAATGGTTTCCTTTTACAACCATGCGAAGGTGAAACCCTCTCTCTCTCTCTCTCTCTCACCCTCCGCTGAGCCCGAATGAATCTACGAAGAACGGAGAATATAAATTTCGATGGTCGTTTTACCACGCAAAAACGTTCAATCCAGTTCTCGTCTTACAACCTGAGCTTGATGTTCATATTTTTGCTTATGAATTGACTGATATTTGAAATCAAATTACGAGACTAAAAAAGACGAGATTCATGGTGTTTTCTGATCACGTTTTAGAGCCGTATCAGTTACTCAACATCATAAATGTCAAACAAAAATACGGATCATCCACACCAATCTACGATCCACAATACAGCAAATAAATAACTTCTAAATGAATCTAAAAACTCCATAGTACAGTTCATGTAATTATTAATTACCATCATGATTCGTGCATTCACGTTTTCTCTTTTTTTAGCTGAAAGATTGCATCTTTCTCATACAATAATGATCAACCATGAACCCAACAGCCCAAAATAAGCAGATGTGAATGTGATCTTATTAAATAACTTGCCAGCTTTGACTACGATCCTTCTCGGTTTTATCTGGCATTAGAACGTGTCAGCATGTTATTGCAAACATATGATCATGTTCGACAAATTAAGGGTAGAAATCCATCCTGTACGCCCGAAATCGGCATGAAAAAACAGTGCCTGTGATTCAAATATTGAAATAAAATAATGATTTTTCACAACGTGTTCAACAATGTGCGGCTGATTCAGATCGGAGCATAGAACAAAAAATCTATGTATCTGTGGGAGGTGTAATTCAAGAAAGGAAAATCATGAGAACGAAAGAGAAGAAAAAGGAAAGAATTATGCCTTTTTTTCATATTTCGAATTCAGATTTCCGCCATTGATTCGTCTAACAGCAATTTCTTTTGTTCGACTGAAGAATCTCGGAGAGCTCAAAACTTGCCCTGAAATACTCGTCCACTTCTTCTCTGATCTCGAAGAATTTCAGCTCCGTCAATTTTCTTTTGCATGACGGCAACCTCCGTGGCTTTCTTGGCGCTGGCGGACAGATTAGGACCGCCGGAATCTTATACTTCTCCGATCTCGGCGTTCTGCAAAGCTCCTCGTCGGAATCCTCCTTTCCCTTGGCCGGAATTGCGGCGTTGCTGGTCGAAGGGTGGTCGTCTGCAGCGTCGGAAGAGTTCTGGGCCGGTGAGGATTCCGGCGTCGGTGGTGCAAGTGGAATTTTTGGCAAATCTTGGAGGAGTCGAAGGTCAGCAGCCATGGCTGAAGCTGAGGAAGAAGAAGCAGAAGATCAACAAGGGAGAGTTATGGAGGAAAATATGGAATATTGTATTTTAGCTGCCTATTTATGCAGGAAACAACTTGGAAGGCGTGCGCTGGAAGGTAACATATCTGGAGAGAGAGAGCCTGAAGTAGAGAGAGAAAGCTTGAAAGTTAGAGAGAGAGAGAGGTTGTTGATGGGTCATTTTATCTATCCATCCATATGATTCCAGCCTTCAAATCTGGGATGCCATGAAGACGAGTCGACGACTAGCAGTAATTTTGAAACATAGACATCATCATCACTTCGTGTTATTTTTCAAATTTAACGAGTAATATAAATATGAAGAACAATGCATTATCCCTAGCAACAGTTAGTGTCACGATCGGAATTAAATCGATTGAGTTGACCTAAAACAAAAAATGGACATGTAAAATCAGACAAATAACCATAAATATTTGAAAAGTAACACGATATAATAAACATTATATTATATCCAAATCCGTATCACTTTTTTTCTGTATGGTAACATGGTTTCAAATGTGATCTCCTAGCTGGCTAAACTTTCTAATCGTGGTCACCCTATATAAATCGTATTTAACATTTTAATCTTATTTTGATTAGCTTAAGCAAGTATTAATTGGTGGGTTTAATTTGGGATCTCACTTTCTAATGTAGCTAAGCGTGACAGCTCATGTGCAAGCTAGTCTTCTAACCATGCTACCAATAATATTTATGAAAATTAGTAAATTATTTTTATTTATTTATTTTACGTAAATATACCCCATCAGTGGCTTATTCGAAAATAGACAGCTTTTGTCTGCTTTAGGTAAGAAATTAGGAAATATATGCAATCATGTAAATAAATAATATCCTCATTAAATACTATTGGTTAATGCATTATGTTTTAATTTTAATATTTGCATTGAAAATACTTGATTTCATTTATTGGCTCATAATGCCACGTGTCCGACGACAACAAGGTCGAAGATGGAGTGGATGGGAAGCCATATGGGTGTGCTTCCGTTTGGCTTTTCAGCATTCCGACACGTAGAACTTCATCTAGGCAAAAGGTTTTGTCGGCTCTAACTCTACAATCACGACGCTACGCGCGCACGGTGACAGTGAAAACCACGCTTCGGCCACAGTCAATGTTTATTTTCGAAATAATAAATTTTTAAAAAATTTACTGATTATTCAAATAAAATATATTCCGGATCAACACTCGAACTCAACAATAATATTAGTACATGTTAGGATCTCGAATACCGACAACGATTAAGAAGACGAAAAAAGATAAAGATACAGTGAGAATTTTTGTGGTAACATTAATCAGTGCACCTCCACGACGGTATCATCAGTAAATATATTAGGTTTTACAGAATTAGGATTACAGACATGAGTCTAAAAGAAACAGATGAACATTAGACTCCATAAAACACAACAGTACATTACATAGTTCTATAAAAGAGTGAATATCCCTCTAAATATTTCATATTCTATTCTGAAATCATAATAAATTAAAGACTTCATCAATAATAAAATCTATAAATTAAAAAAAACTGAAAATGCCAATAAATGATAGGTTAGGACTTGTGACTGGGGAGTGAAGCGCGTGGAGAAGGTGAGATCGTGTGTCCATCCGTATTCCGTAACATAGGATTCCATCCCACGCAGGATCTTTCAATTCATTTATTAAATAAAAAATGGAAGAAAATTAATTAAAATAATGGGAGTGGATGGATTGAGGATTACCAAATACCAACCCAGTACCTAAATCACTATATTCTCTCCTTCTTTGCATTGCATTGCTTTCACCCTTAATCACAACCTTAATTACCTTTTTAATTATACAATTAATTTCACCTCTAACAATGCAATCTTTTGGGATCAAGCCATACCAACTATTATAGTTTAATTAAATATTAATTATCTCGGGGATTAGGGTGGAAAAGGTGGACATGAACAGCCCATCCCGGGAGAGAATTTTACGCTTCGTACGGTTAGCTTGACGGTTTTTTTTAATAATTTATGGACTGAATTGACATTTATTTATTGATAGTTAAACATGGTTAATGTATTGCAAAACTTAAGCTAATTGGAGAGGGACAACACAAGTCTATGTTTGTGTTGTTAATCATGTTAATCATGTTTTTTTTTTTATGTTTACAAAAATCGTAGATATAGTTTTTGTTATTTAAATAAATAAAAATTAAAGAGTAATAACCCCGAAAAGAAGTCTATAACTAATATGTTTGAACCGCTTAATCTTCAATAATTCCTTGCTGTAATCGTATTTAATATCCGAATAATGACTATAGTCCCGAGCGCATGAGCAATGATCCTCAATCATACTACATGATATTTTACGGGGGCATGATGACAATCGACAACTAAATGAATTAACACATGAAATTTAGAATCTCATGTGTCGTATCGTTTAATGACGATGTTGACACGCATAATTTAGTGTCCGAGTGTCTGTTATTTTCTTTAAATTAATGGGCCGTTCATGTAGTGGCAAAATAGTGCCTACGAAAATGGTAGATATGTCCGAAATTCTAGTATCGCCCTTTCCACAATTCTTCTCAATTGTATGAACTTTAAAACCAAAAACCCGAAAAGGGTGAAGAAGAATAGAGTTTACAGGATACGAGAATTATCTTGGTATAAATTCTTGCTATAAAAAGGGACTATATATGATGCTTTTGTTCATATGATTCTATTTGATATGTGTTTATGCATATGAGGTAATTGGTTAAAAATATTTACCTAAAAAGCAGTAATAATGATTCTATGACTCACATTCCATCGAGAAATCGCCTTATTTTCCATCTTTCCTCGGCTGTGAGATCGGGATTATCACCGCCCAGCCTTTCCCGTAGGGTTGTGCTTTCACTTTTCGGATTGTCGTCGAGGACCTGTCAAATATTGTTAAATAAAGGTACGCTAATTCCAACCATAAAATCCGATTCTCGTAAATGATCAGCCATGATAAACAGCATGATCACGGATTAGACGATATTTATCGTTTAGAATCATAATCATTCTTAATTTCTCCAAACTGGATATTTTCTGACACAACTATACATTATTTGTTTGTCTGTGAATCCTCTTCCACAGGTTTATATACTGGAATTACTTACTCAAGTCCCTTTTGTTTGACAATAGAACTGAAAGAACTGCATAAGATAGATTTTTACACCTATATCACAAGAAAAACGGGTGAATCTTACTTGAATAAAATTGTTAACTTGGCCATCTTTGTTGGGAGTGGTAACTGGCTCATTTTGATTGCACGTCCATTTTCCGTCCACGATGTACTTGTATTCGTATAGTCCTTCCTACGAAATTATGGCCATAGAGAGAATGGGGTCGCGAATGCAGAAATTAGGGACAAAAGAAATGAGCATGAACTGGGAGAAACTATTCGAGTATGATTCAAGAGTCTAGCCTAGAAATGTTTTCACCAACAAATTACATGTTTTGATAAACTAACTAGTAAGAAATAACAGGAAAGAACCTAAGACAAAACATTTCAAAGATATTCTGCAATACTCATGAAACATAATTAATCCAAAACATAGCATGTGTTCCATTTAAAGTGATTAGTTTTCTTCTGTATTGTCAATCTGGATAGGCTTACCGGTAATTCCCTGTTGAGAATCCAAAAATTATGTTCATCGTCTAACTTTAAAGGCACTCTCTGAAAGAGTAAAATATGTCAATTAACAGTATCCATCTTTCCTATTCAAACGAAGTTACACGCTTCAGAAAAAAAGTATAAACTGCATTCAAACTGAAGTTCATGATGCATAATCAATCAAGGAAATGGACATTAACAAGCATGAAGCTTCAAAAAGGCATACCTGGCCCCAACCAATATCAAGACCAGAAATTTCTACAGTTGAGCACTTGTAAGCTTCCCATTTTAACATCACTAGTTTCTTCCTGAAGCCTGTAAGCTTTACATAAAAATACTCCGCTAACTTTTAACAGACATAAGACACAAACAACAAAAAAACCGAAGACAGTCTTTCTGACAATTTATCCCAGAAAAAAAATGTTTTTCTGTGTCCGAATCACATGCCTACAGTGGGTAAAAGACCAACCACCTGGGTACAAGCTTTAAACGATCTTCTAATACTTTTTTTTTTCAAGTTTAGTCAGCTATTTAGTTTTCTGATTTATGCCTTTACTACAAGTTTATGTTTTAGACCACGGCAACTACATACAAACTTAGCGGTGTCTAAGAATACTTTTCCATTTTAGTTACAGATGTTGATTTTGCTGATTTATGCCTTCACTTCATCAGTATTATAGTTTCTCAGGGGGTTGGGGTTGAGTCGTAAAATCAAACAGCCTAAATGATAACATTATAAACTTGTTAAAGACATGTTGGTTAATTTTACAAGCAATTATATTAATATGGAAAGTGGACTCACAATATCAGCAGTTGCACTTTTTATGGCGTTCAGTTTTGGGAAGCAGAAGCGCTTGCTCTGCAAAATAGCAAATATGAGCCAAATTCTGGATGATAGAGAAGCTATGGCTTATATTCATATGCAAAGTAACACCTAGATCCTAAATTTTTCACGGCAAGAACATGATAATTAATAAATAAACAAGTCATACACAAAAACAGGCCTTACATCCGCAGCACTATTTTCCACTTACAATGCAGGGAACAGAAAACTAATGATATGAAGATTCTCCAGCTTGTTGCATTTAAAACAATTGTTATGGGATAAAATTTTATAAGACAGCTGGACGTGGCAATTATCAAAAATTCATTTTATCATAATATTGAGTAGCCTGATGTAAAGATAGCCAAAGCTTGGTTCTTTTCTTCTTAAGCAAGCCTTCTTGTATAAACTTTTCATCAATACACTCGAAATAGTTTTGTCGACATACATGGAAGATTAAATGATAACTGAAGTTTGAGCCCTTTCCTGAAGCTTGCATTATAAATTAAAAAGATTCTCTAGTTTCAAGGTGTAGTTTAATTTGATCTACAGCACCACATGGATTAGAACGTTACCAGCAACAATTCATGACATTGGTTAAGTTTGTAGCCTTGAACCCAGAACATATATGCCAACTGCAATACAAAATAAAACCATAAACTCCTCTGAAGAGAATAATGGCTGTCTGTAGTGTCGAGTCCGACTGCCATATGTAAAGCATGGACATGGATTTTTTGCAAACAGCTAAAAAACTAAACATTAAGGGGATATAGTCAATAAGTTGGGGAATGTAGAAACTGACAGGTATTGCTAAAAGGCTAATTAAAAAATACCATAGTTTACATCTACGAGGAAGGACAAACAAGAGCATGAAAGAAAGCAATACGTATATAGCAAACTGTTTTGATCAGTGATTTATGGGAAGTGATTAAATGAATTTTGTATGATTAGGAAGCAAATCATTAGGATGGTTTAATGAGTTTGATCTTTGATTAAAATCAAGATATTCAATTACCATTACGAGTTTTTCACCGTGATTATCAAGCAACATCTAATTAACTTTTATAACAAGCCAACAAGCCTACCACAACAGCAGGAGCTCTCCCAAGCCCAGCTGTGCAATGTATATAAGTCACACCTCCATTCCTGTTTATGGCCTTGAATAATTTGCTAATAATGGATGGCAATCTCAAGCGCAAATCATAGGCATCAAAATCCCTGCTGACTGGAATTTTAATTGGCTATCCAAGAAAATTTGAATAAAACAAAGCCATGAATCTGTGTAAACTATTTGATAACGAGGTATATATTGCTTAAACATTAATGTAGTTCAAATGCAAAAGATAACAAGGTTAACTATCTGATAAGCCTCCGAATAAGCTTCTACACAAGGGGAAGCTGTCCAAGGATAATCTAGTCTTTTTCTATATATATTTTTTTATTGTAAATTGGTTATGGAAAGAATTTGTACTTCTATCATACATAACAACAAACAAAACAATGTGTCAGTTTCCCAACTTACCGTATCTCAGCACGCAAATGCTCAATGTCATCAAATGTCTTTGCATAGTCGATTATGGCACTAATATCAACCCCAAAATATCTTCGAATTCAGGTATAGGAATATCGGGACATATTTTTGCATAAAATTTGACTGAAAATTTAAGTACCATTCAAAGACAAGAATAATAACCAACAATGGTGTGCATAGTATAATGTTCTGAATCTATATTTAGATTTATGATCAAGAAGATAAATCTATAGGATACTCCAGATCTGGATCTTGCTGCAAGCAAAATATTGTTTTCACTCCTATTTGTCGAAGCTTATCGACATCTTGCGGAGTCTAAGAAATAAAATGAAAACATGAAGATATTGATCATTTCAGAAAGAACAAAAGTCCAATCAAATGCCAACAGTAATTACCTGAAGACACGACCCCACAATTAGATCTGGACGAATGAAATTGTAGTTCATTCCCAGTTCGTGTCTATAGGTTAAAACTGCATCGTTTACATCATGCTAATCATTAAGGTGCAATAGAGCTTGAAAAGCTCCAAGAAAATAATGCAATTAATTAATTAATTTCAAAAGTCATAAATTTCTAATATTTCAGTCCAATAATTAGTTGATAATATAACCATTATGTAATTGTCTTTCTTCCAGATATGAGTCAGTTCATGGTTAAGCAGAAATCGAAGGATCTCTAATCTTACCAGCACCCATAGCTTCTGTCATATTGCTGCTATAAACATCAGATTTTTCCTCCTTTTCTTCAGTGCCACTTGTCTCGGCACTTGAAGTTGAACCAGATATTGCCTACAAACAAAATCCGGGAGCTGTTATATAATTTTATGACGACCAACCGTTTGCAAAAGACAACTAGTGGTAGTTGTTGTCTACAAACTTCCGCTAGCAAACTAATAGCTAAAAAGAACTTTCAGTCAATTGAAATGAGATGAAATTTTTGTAATGATACATTTTTTTTCCGGCGGTGCTGAATCGAAGACAAATAGCAACTGCAAAACTATGCAATGCAGAAAAATTTTAACTGGAAAGATAAGAAATCGAAGAAATCGTTGATGCGCTGAAACTGGAGAGCAAAACGAGTAATTGTAACTGAAACTGAACTAAAAATCATTCAAAATGAAATACAAAAACCCGATAATACTCTCAAACGTACCTTAAGCACAAAACGTCTATGCAAGTAATTATTATTCATTACAACCTGCATCCGTCGCACACTCTGCATCATTCAAACAAACCGGAAAAGGCCAATCAGATGAATATATCACGAATAATGCGCACAGAAAATAGTACCGGAGAGGTGAGGGAGAAAGCAGGCTTCTTCTGATGGTTCTTGAAGATTTGGGGAGGAAAAGCAGATGATCTGAAAAGGAGGAAGACTTAGAAAGAGAGAAGAAGAACTGTAGAAGAAAAGCGATGAATCTGAGGGTGGAAGAAAGCTCAGTGACGCACAGTGAAAGGCTCCGCACAGTGTTCATCTCGGAATATCTGCTGATCAAAATCTAGAAAGATGCTCCTACGCTGGATTTCTATTTTCTAGTAGCGTACTGCATTTTATACTTTTAGTTTAGCTCCTTTATAATTTAAATATTATTTAAAAATAAATAAATATTATTATTCTAATTCTTAAAAGTTAAAAGACCGTGGTTACTTAAATTTATTTTTTTATTAATTTTTTTATTATTAACATGATAAATCAAGATTAATTCATTTAAAAAATAGTTAAAATAATAAAATATACTATTTTATTTTCTAATTTAATAAAGTAATAAAATTAAATATTGTAACATAACATAAAATTCCAAAAATAAAATTGATGGGATGCATATATTAAATGATTTTTCACTTTTTTCTACTCTCAAATAATGGGCCTTTGTGGGCCTGTCCCAATGGGCCAAACATTCTCAATCATTTGTATTTCTACGTCTTGGCCATCTATGATCTTCGATCATTTTAGTAGTCAGAAAATAGTCGTTAGTGAGAGTTTCGATAGACTCTTCTAGTGATTTCACATATTTGAACATTTTTTATCGATCATTATCATTTCTGGTCGACCTATATGTATTTCGATCGACCCATCCTCAGTTTAGGTCGACTTAAATTTAAAATTATGCGCAATATTTTTCAACCAGATACTACCTCAACCAGATCAACGCAAATTTAGGTTAGACTGGACCAAACACTAGACATCAAATTTGACCAAAACCCCACTCGAGCTGACTCGGTTCCTGGCTCACCGGTATATTTATTGTTATATTCAGCTTGGAAAGAATATTAAATTTATTATTTATGTGCCCAAATGTAGAATCTTTCCTTGTTTGGCAACAAAGGGTTTCATTCAACTGAGCATATTCGATTTAATTAATATATTAATTATTTTCAATCAATTTATGTGTATTTTTCTGTGGTCAAATGAACGTGTGTGACAACCAATTTAAGAATAATATATTGGGGAAATTATGATTTAATATAACTCGAGAAAATTCAAGGGCTCTCGGACTACTCCTTGACTCTGTCAATTCCTCGATTCAATAGTGCAACTAGGATCATTCTTTTTGTTATTTTTTAATTAATTAATAAATTAATAGGCATAAAATTAATTTTTGTTTGGATGATTAGTTGGAGTTGGAGTCGACTTGGTCAATTTAATTGATGTTGAAACTAGAAGTGGAAGATTCGTGGCTTATTTATTATATTTAATTATGGATGAAAAATAAATAAAATAAAAAAAGTGGATTCCCACAATCCAATTTATTTATTTATTTGGTTGGATGATGTAAAAGGTGTCTCGTTTTCTGATTTCGTAACCATTATCCAATTAATAAATTGGAAGAGCGTAAACTGGAATAGGATATCAGTTGAAAAGAACCCACCAGTTCTTGTAACCAAACAGACCCATTCCTCGCGGAAATGTCCACACGTCAGAAGCAGATAGCGAGTACGTTAATTATGCTACGCGCTAACGGCGAAAGATTTTTCTACATTTTCTCCGCCACGATCGCCTCGGCATTATCACACTCTGGGCACGATATAAATTAATATTAATTAGAAATTTAGATCTAATGCTTTGGATTCACGGGATAAAAAAAGAAGTTAATTTCGATAAAATAAAAATGAAATGTGATAAATTTATACAATACCGATACGCGCTCGCCGCCTCCACTCCAGTGGAGGTTTGTTGTTTTCCAAGACAGTGACGATGGAGGTTTCCTCGGCCTTGACGTAAGTGGGCGGAGAGAGAGAGATTGCCAACGAAATTTTTAATTGACGACCCGGGAAACTTCTTGTCAATGGTGGTTAAAGTGAGAAACTTTTGATTTTGCGATGCATCGCCATTCACAGATCTTGCCGGCGGCCAATTAATCGTTTTGACCAGTTTTGTGGGCATTTCCGGGATGGGTTCGAGCCCGATTATGGTGGGTTCAAGTGGGGCTGACGCTAATAGCGGCGGAGCTGGCGGTGGAGGAGCCAGTGGTTCGAGTAGTAGTTGCTGCGATATGAGCCTCAAGTGCTGGTGCAGGTGGAGGTGGCAACAGAGATATCTACGGCTGGTTTCTTCGGGTTTAGTTTTCTTTTTTGGGTGCTTTGTTTTGTTCGGATCGATAGCCACTCTCTATGCCTGGTTAGCTTTCACGCCTTATTATGTTGGAACGGCGAGTGGAGTTTCATCTCTTGGATGTCAAGAGGACAATGAGGGTTCTTGGTCTATTGGTGTTTTCTATGGTGACTCGCCCTTTTCTCTCAAGCCCATTGAAACAGTGAGTTTTTGTATATTGGTAAACTGAAATTTAGGATCAATTCACTTGTTTCGCTTAAATTGATCTCAATTCATGAAATTAGGCTGTTTTTTGGGTTGTTGAGTGTGTTTTGTTTCTGTCTGGATGATTAATTTTCTTGGTTTTTACACGAATTTGAGTTGAGGTCTCTTTCTGTTTATCGATGATAAGATTGTTTTGTTGTAGGTAAATGAATGGAGGGATGAAAGCCGGGCTTGGCCAGTGGCCAATCCTGTTGTGACATGTGCTTCTGCATCTGATGCTGGCTTTCCAAGCAATTTCGTAGCCGATCCGTTTCTCTATGCCGAGGTATTTTTGTTTCATATTACAACTATTATGGTGAAATCATGCCGTGGATAGATATTCGAGTATATCTATGGGAAAACTAATTGGTTGTCTAGTATCAAAAGCTGTAATTCTGTTTGTTCCCCCATGTCATCGGCATGCGCATATTTCGTTACTGTTGATTAACTGCAGGAAGAAACAGTCTTTTTAATTACTATTTATGTCTTTCATTTACAAGTTGAAATTCGTTCTTTGATTGCATGTTTCAGACCGTCGTTCGCTTACAATCTGTGGCTGTATCTCAATCTAATTTTACCCTCGTAGTTTGGTTTTTTTATTATGTTTGAGCAATCCCTATAGCATGGTTCTTCTGGAGCTCATGTATGACTAATTGAATACAAGCAATTTCTCATGATTTAGATGGATCTAGATCCCGCATATAATATGCCAAGGAGCGCTAGAGGTGACACCTGTTATAGAGCTAGATACGTTCAAGCTGAACTATGTTAAGGCTTAATAATAAGATTAGGCTCAATCCATGAGGGAAAGGGGTTTACTATCTATATATATAAGTATTAGTTTATATGGAAGATAAGGACATTTGGGGTTTATCTAGGGGGTGAGAGAGCCGCCATTAGTGTGCTCTCTTGGGGTGACGAGCCGCCATTAACGTATTCGGGAGAAGCAAACTCCTCTAACTGTTTGCAAGTTTCGTTTATAGTTTGATTCATTGGTTTCTTTATTTCATTTTATTGTTCTTTGTTGTTCTTCGATTTGTGCAAAAAAAGGTCCTATCAAACTTTTGCCTAGTTAACTCTGCTTTCTTGTTTATTTTTACTCTTCTTTTTGCGCATACTGACGAGCTTCATGGCTTAGTGTTCCTTGTAACCTACTGTTTTGGAAGAGAAACTAGGACCTTGTTTTTATGAATCTTAAATGGCTTTATGTTATAATCTTTTTATGCCTATAAATGGAACAGGGTGAAACCCTTTACTTATTCTACGAGACGAAAAATTCAGTTACTTTACAAGGAGACATAGGGGTTGCAAAGAGTATCGATAAGGGAGCAACTTGGCAGCAACTAGGTGTGGCATTGGATGAGGATTGGCATCTCTCTTTTCCTTTCGTCTTCAATTACCTCGGCGAGGTAAGACCATTTTTGTCTTTTCCATCTCCTCATTTCTTGTTTTTTGGACTAGCTTATAATTCTATAATTTTTTTGGTTCTACACTTGAAAAGAATCTGATAGGAATTGAAAGAATCCGATGTATTTTTCAATGCTAAAACGTAACAAAAGCACACACCTTGAGAGACTTCGAGAGCCTTTTAACCTCCACTTATTAATAACTTCTATAATCATGATTTCTCTATCCCTATTCACGTCTATTTAATGCTCTCCTAAATTAGTAACATTTCTCAATTACTATAAATTTTCCTAAACTTCTCTTAATTTCTAATAACTTGTATTAACTACTAACTAATCTTAATTACAAAATAGTCTCCGATAGAATCCTGTGAATTTTTCAAAACAAAAGTTATTATGGGTCTGATATCTTATTCTTCAACTCACTTTAGAGTTTGTCTATGCTTTCTGCTTCTCTCCGTTTGGACAGATTTTTCTGAGGTATATTCATGGGAATTGTCCTAGCATGTTTTTTGAAAAGAAACTGGCATTCAAATTCGAGTTTTGCTTTTAATTTATTGGCTGATCTTCAAAATTATGCTTCTCACAGGTATACATGATGCCAGAGAGCAGTAGAAAAGGGGAACTTCGTCTTTACAGGGCGGTAAATTTCCCTTTGCAGTGGACATTGGATAGAATCTTCATGAAAAAGCCATTAGTTGATTCCACTATTATCAATCACAATGGAATGTACTGGCTCTTTGGTTCAGACCATAGTGGGTTTGGGACAAAAAAAAACGGCCAGTTGGAAATATGGTACAGCAACTCACCTCTTGGTCCATGGAAGCCCCACAAGAAGAATCCCATCTACAATATTGACAAAAGCTTAGGGGCCCGTAATGGCGGTCGACCATTTGTTTACGATGGAAACCTTTACCGTGTTGGTCAAGATTGTGGCGAAACGTACGGGAGACGTATACGTGCTTTCAAGGTGGAAGTTCTTAGCAAAGAGGAATATCGAGAAGTAGAAGTTCCCCTAGGCTTTGATCCGCCAGCTAAGGGTCGTAATGCTTGGAATGGGGCTCGATATCATCATTTAGATGTTCACCAACTTAGTTCGGGCAAATGGGTTGGAGTAATGGACGGTGATCGAGTCCCTTCAGGTGATTCGTTCCATCGACTTATTCTTGGTTGTGCTTCGTTCTTAATCGTCGCTCTTCTTGTTGTCCTATTGGGTGTATTACTCGGGGTTGTCAAGTGTATTATTCCCATGAATTGGTGCATGCACAACACGGGAAAGAGAAGCAATTCAGTTTTTGTCTGGGAAAGGTCGAACTTGTTTTCGTCCAAGGTGAGGCGGTTTTGTAGTCGTTTGAATCGAGCACCTTGCGTTCTTCGGGGTTGGATAAAGCCAAACACGTGTATTGGGAGACTTGTTTTGGCTGTTTTATTCGTGATTGGAGTTGCCTTGATGTGCGTCGCAGTTAAATATGTTTATGGTGGGAATGGTGCTGAAGAAGCTTACCCGCTGAAAGGCCACTACTCGCAGTTCACCTTATTGACGATGACTTACGATGCTCGGATTTGGAATTTGAAAATGTACGTGAAGCATTATTCTAGATGTTCTTCTGTGAGAGATATCGTTGTTGTTTGGAACAAAGGAGTGCCACCACAATTATCGGATTTTGACTCCGCAGTGCCCGTACGGCTAAGAATTGAAGATGAAAACTCGCTCAACAACCGATTCAAAATCGACCCACTTATAGAAACTCGAGCGGTTCTTGAGCTTGACGATGATATCATGATGACATGTGATGATATCGAGCGGGGTTTTCGCGTTTGGCGTCAACACCCGGATCGTATTGTTGGATTCTACCCTCGACTCATTTATGGAAACCCGTTGAGGTATCGAGGCGAGAAATTTGCACGGAAACACAAAGGTTACAACATGGTTCTCACTGGAGCTGCTTTTGTTGATGGAAAAGTGGCTTTCTCGAGATATTGGAGCGAGAAAGCTCGACCGGGAAGAGAATTAGTGGACAAGTATTTCAACTGCGAAGATGTTTTGTTGAATTTTTTGTATGCAAATGCGAGTTCGGATAGAACAGTTGAATACGTGAGACCAGCATGGGCAATTGATACTTCAAAGTTATCCGGGGCAGCGATCAGCAAAAACACGAATGAGCATTACAGGCTTAGAAGTGATTGCCTTCGTCTATTTTCCGACATGTATGGAAGCTTTTCGGGTCGGAAATGGGGGTTTGATGGGCGGAAAGACGGCTGGGATGTATAGTGAGGAGAATTTGTGTACAAAAGGTTGAATTTCCCAATTAAATTAACATTTTCTGGTTTATTTTTTGTTCTAGTTACTCTAATTTCTTGTGAATTTATATGTGGGAATTTGGATTGGGCATCAATAGTTTCGGCCAGTGAGATGTACATTAGCATCTGAAAGGTCTTCTGCTTCACCCTCCTGGATTTGTTTATTTATTTTATTAGTGTTTCAACAGACATTTACAGGGAATTTCTATGACAGTCAAATTCAGATTTTTACATTAGTTTTAAATGATTCTGATATATATATATCATATTTCCTCATCTGAGTTCTCGTTCCTCTAATTGTGATTGGAGCATCTCTGTACTCGCTACAGGTCCCGATCCATGACGTGAAGTCATGCGCAAAGAATTCACTCACGCGGTTCTTCGTGTCATGAAATAGTGACGGGTTTGTTTGCTCACTTTTGATTTTAGAATATTATTGGTTTAAATTCTCAAACTAATATATAGTTTAAAATACATTGTACCTAGTAACTAAATAGATCTTGACCAGTTAGATAATCCAGTGAACTGAGTCAAAGTCAAAAGTAATTTGGCTAGTGAGCGTGTCTACCAATAAGGCATTAAGTAATGAAATGGCCTTTTCTAGATTGCCTAAATTCTGCCTGTCCTTGATCTAACACTTAGAGAGAGATTGGAATAGTATTGTATTCGTATTTGGATGGTGAAAATACGTTAAAATACGTAAAGGGTAGTTCATAAAATACACGAAAATGTTGCAGAATGAGAAGAAAAGACTAGCCTTGGAGCTCGATGATCTTGACCACTGATGAATCGCCCACTTTTTGACACACGACCACACGGTCGTGTGGCTTTATAACTCCACAGGCCTTCCCATGATCCAGTGCAGCAGAATTGAGTCATTTGTTGCATTTTCCGACTCAGCCTGCAGAAAACCAACCCCTTCTCACGATAAAAAACAGTTGAAGCTGACACAGTAAAAAATTGTATTTTGATCGTGATTTTCTCATATGGATTCTTCTAATCAAGCTCTAAGCTCTAAGTTCTAAAAATTGGAATAGAACAATCCTCCTAAGTTGTTCAAATATGCAGAAAACAGATGTAATATTAAATCAATGGAAATTTTGTTTTTGAAATTTTAGCATCTTTCTTTCCCATATACAATGTTGTAGATTTTAATTAATAGGCATATCTTCAGACGTGATCAGAAATAACTAGAAACACTAACCGGATGTCTGGGGTCTGCAAGCATGGGGAATAGACCTCAAATAATTAGCGATTGTCTTGCCTGCCATGTAACCATGGAAAACAGTAAGCAAGATCTTATGCAGACATTCCAAATTTTCTCTACAACAACAATCACAAAAGTTGGACGAGCATTGTCATCTTTGTCTATTAAGTTTATTCACTAATCATATCATATATTTAAATATTTTTGCTATGGTCAATGAAAAAATGGATTTCGTACAGAAATAACTGAGAAACAATCTATGTCTTAATGAAGAAATAGCAAAAATGAAGAGTTTTCCCCTAGTAAGATAAGAGAACGTGATGCAAACTCAAGAAAGTTCAGTAATCTATCTTTGGAAAGAACAGAAAAGAGTGTACTTTGGATGCTTCAAAATATAATTTCAGTTGGTCATTGCAATTCTAATCTTGTTCTTCACAGGCATAATGGATATTTTTTTCTCCTGGAGAAGATCATCAACTTTCAAATCTAAGCCCATATCTCCACTTATCCAAATTTCCATCTTAGTAACGTTGAAATCAAATGCACTGTTGACATACAAAGATTTGATTCAGAGAAGCAAAAGATTAACAAAGTTTTATTCATTCTAGCCTTTATTGGGGGCAAGGAGAAGAGAAATTTGAAGTCAATAAAATTGAACAAATGTACCTCAAAAGCCCCAGTGGGAGTCCAATTAAGTTGATTTGTCTTCAATCTAGGGACGACTACAGATATGACCGGCATTATTGGTCTATACTTCGCAATTAACCTGTATATGACATGTCAAAATAGTTGTTCAGTTTTTTATATGATTTCTTAACAGTCTCAGTTTTATCATTAATGATGGCTACCCAATGATGGAATCGTAAATCATCTTCTCTAATAATACATTACAGTTTGGAGCCTTTGTGAATGGAAAACTCTATATACAGTTTAATTCATCCATGGACACTCTCAAAACAAAATTCAAACTTAAACAAAACCTGGCAGCTCTCCAGATGAAGTGAAGCAGATTATTACAGAGGCTTTCACTTTGATGGCAGCTCGTACCTAGCATAGAGTAAGAACATTTATGATTTGAAATTATCTTTAACAAACTACAATGATTAGGAATACAATGCAGGAAGTGAAATGTAAGTACCGCAGAGGAGGCAATTGATTCAAGGTGGGGCATTGGTTCTCCAACGTACTTGCAAGTCTTCCTGAAGTAGAGATCTTGATTAAAAACCTCTGCCTGTGTATAGCATTTTAATTATATGAACCTACAATTTCCATTTTTTACCGAAAGCAGAAGTCAATCCAAAAAACTGTCTTAAATTATTGAGTACTTTGCTGTTATGAACTGAAAAAACAGTGAGTGACAAAACCCGTGGATGAGTGAGTATAGACAAAGAAACAAGTTTCTTTGGGCAATACGGCAAAGCTAAAAGTAAATATTTTTCCTTTTCATGCTATTTTAGGTGTCAACCACTGGATCAAGGTAGTTATTTTGGGAAGAAAAGAGAAATATGAAAGATGAAAGCTGGAGAGCTTCAAATACTGAAAAAACCTTGACGTGCACAAGCAACCAATCACGTGCTTCTCTACCTCCCACCAAACTTCCAATGCGGATAGCGTTCCATGGAGAGAGTCGTCCCTCTTTTTTTATGTTATTTACAATATTTAATTATTTGACTCTTGCTTATTTCAATTTCTTCATGCCCTCCTCAATTTATGAATAATAATTCTACGTTTTATTTTCTTTTTTGAATAAGTTTGAACATACATTTATTCTTTTATTCTACTATCATTTTATTTTATTATATTAAAATGTAAGCTAATAGATTAAATAATGATTTTAATTAGTTATGTAATTACATCCCATTACCCTCTACAACAAAGAAATAGAAATAACAGTAGGATAATGACCATACCCATGAACAGCACATTTATAGGTTTCTCTTCCTGCTCCTGATGATATTCTTCACCGTACCTGGCTATGTTCACCGAGCCACCAGAGCTTAAATCTCTCATCAGGACTGATATAGGTGATCTGGGGATGACAAAATCATTCAGAATTGGCATGCGTTTTTGGACATAATTGAAGAGAATAAATATGATAACTGTTCTTATTGAAATTCAAGTGAAAAGTTGGTTATGAAAATATTCACTTACCAGACAACTTGATCGTAAAAATAGCAGATTCAAATGATAATATCATAATTCAACCAGATCAAACAATAGAAACCTTAATAAAACATGGCCTTATCTCAGAAAACATGGCGCATAAAAAAGGTAGGTTGACTTTGAATTGTTTTGAGAAAAGCAAACAGGAAAAAAACATCAGAGCTCACTTTCAAGACATGAGAGGCAATCAGCAACTCTGGTTCACCGCCCCACACATAAGCTTGTTAAATTCGCATATGCATTGAAATCTCCTTCGATGAACCTAAAAAAGAAAGAAATAGATAACTAATCAGAGACGTTTAGCAATCTAAAAAATGTCAGTAACCATTCAAAGATCACATGGCTTACCACTCTGTTTCTTCTCTCCTCTTCAAAAGCTCATCTACAACCTACAAACCCAAACATCTGTGTCATTGCTATCTCAAAGTATATGTAACTTGGAAAATAAACAGGAATCTTCTTTAGATACTGTAACATTACCTTAGCCCTTAAATTCATCGGTGAGCTCCCTTTGTCGATTCTCATCAGGGGCTTCTTCCCCACCCTCTAAGCATGCCCCATGAGCTATTGCCCTGAATAGGCACCGGCCATCAGCTAAGACCCTTACAAGCTTAGTTATACTACGATTAAGTAACACACGTTCAAGCAGAATAGCATAATCTGCCACAAAGCCGACAATTATAGTATGCATTTGCAGAAAAAAATTTCGTTAATGCTACTAAAGAAGTGAGACGCAAGACTCTCTAATGTGACTTACCACCCGAACAAGTAACTCGAAGGATGAATTTATGATGCAATAAGAACGAAGTTATATGATATAAGAACTTAAGCGACCAAAAACATTTTTTTATTAAACAAAAAGGATTAGCCAGTAAAAATTTTAATTTGAACTTTTATAGGATTTGCAAGCAAATTAATCCACAAAATTGCATGTGTATCGGCTAGTCTCACGTCCATTCTGAAGTGATCTATAAACCAACTTTGATTACCAAACGTCACATTAAGAATCGAATTTAGCATTATCAGGTATGATCAATCGAAAATGCCCGATATGGAGTACGAATTTGAGAAATAATTAGAAAAAATAGTAAAAAGAAATAAAATAAAAAACAAAATAGAGGACCGGCCAAGCGGTCAATAACGTTAGGGAAGAACACCACATTTTCTTCCAAACACGAATCTTAAAATTCCACGTGATTTGCGTCTCTTTTTTAAGTTCTCTGTGCTGTCTTCGTCATTATCATGACTCATGAAAGCAAGAGTACGAGAAACATGTAAAAATTAATCAAAATTTATTAAAGTATTTTCAGAAATTATTCACAAAAAACGTTTCCTAAATGACCGGTTGACTTGAAAATATTGAATCGACCATCTTAAAGCAGGCACAGGCCGCCCAAAATGCAATAACTCTGTTTAGGCTCATTACTGAATACATGTCACTTTAAGTTATCTATTTTATTTAGCTAAAATATAATTAAATTATATATTTTATTCACCCGTTGACTCTGTCAGCAACCTTTTAATGTGGAAATTACAAATCTAGCTAAAATTATGGAATCAATGCTTAAAATACTCCAATCTTACTTCAAACTATGTTCAACAATTAATAACGAAGCAAGATGTTTAATTATTATTACCAGCAAAATAAATCACCAAAACTTTATTTTTAATTTGAATATATCCTTAGTTTGTTTTCTGTCCTCTATTTGCAGCCACGAAACCCACTTCAAATAAATTATTAGAAGATTTATTTTCATCAAAATGATAACTAGAAAATTTGAGTCATTAAATTGAGACTCATAACCCACCGAATTTCAATTATGTAGTGATTTGACATCTAACCTAATACATCACAACAAGTTTTTCATGCAAAAAGATAATAACAATTCATTTAAGTACACCTAAGTAGGAATGAAATCATACGTTAAAACCAAATACTTTTTACCAACAATGAATACGCGTGTGATGTTTCATAACATGTTAGTAAAATTGTTAAACTAGAGACAAAAGTCTGCCTCCAACTTTGAAGGCATTTTCATTAGTTTTGTCATGGCAACTTTTAGCTGCGGGTATTTATAAAATATTAATAATTTCTTTTCAATTGTAGTTAGACATGTACTTTCCAAAGGGTCAACTAAGAACATAATTTTCATGTGCGTTCCAAAAGCAAAACATGTAACACTTGACACAAGGCAATTTAATTTTAATGTAGAGATATAGCTTTTAGTCACCAAACACATCGCAAATCAGCCTAAAACCAAATCCATCAACTTAATCAAGGCAAAAACGGACACAATCTACAGGGAAGTTTTTACGCTCTACCAAAATTCACAAAATTTAAGATAATTTATAATTTAAATGTAGACAGTAAAAAAATTCTCAGTATGGAAAATAATTAGTATCTGCAACGTATTCTACGAGACATATTCTTAAATAAAAGTAACTCCTAATTATAACTTCCTATTTATATACTGAAAAAACAATAAAAATTCTGTAAAGTAATATGAATGATTCTAGCTAAGACGATTAAAAGTTTTTAATAAAAAACTAACCAGTTATTATTCCATGAAATAATCATACGGCTTAAATTGGGACTTGAGCTCAGCTAATATTTTCATTTAATTTAGATTGTGCTAATTTAAAATAATAGTACATCACTTCGATAATTAAATAAAATACAGCGAAAGGTGGATAGACAATACGTATCCCTACGACCCACTAATAACTAGAAAAGAGACAAAAAATGATTTTCCTGACTCCGAGGCAACAAAAGAAATCTTATTTTGATTTGAGTTAAACTTGATGTAAATGAATCGAACGTTAACGCGGAAGATTCTTTTCTTTCAACGCCTACGAATAAAATATTAAAAAACCAAAAAGAGGGACCAACCTCAAAATTGTAATAAAAACTTTAGGAAAAAAGGTTTGTATATCAGTTTGGTTGTCTCTCTCTTTCTACTTTCCCTGCTATTGTGTTTCTCTCTCTCTCTCTGGTGTTTGCGTCCAGACTGAGTCGTCCGGCATTGACTCACCTCTCAGAAACCCAGTTTCTGGCCGGGCTCACAGTCAGATCGGTGAGCTCAACCTTCACTTTAATGGGTTTAGATTATTTTCCTTTCTAATTTCGTATTCATCACCTGATATTCGTTCATTTTTCGACCTGAAAAGCATATTTACTGGCACTCCTCTTCTATATCAGACATATTACCCTTTTTTAGACAAGCCTATTTACCAATTTATTCACATTCCAGACCCTTTTTGAATTATAATCCTGGAAGGAAGCTGGGGATTGCTTGATTCCCGGGAAATTCGATAATTTCGAGGGAAAAATACATTTTGCTTAATGTTTGAGGAAAACTCAGATTATTTGCAAAATTATCCAGACCCATTACTCTCTCAAGTCATCTTTCTTCCCTATTGGAATCCAGGGAAGAACCCAGATAAACAGTGACTTTTCTATTCCTGAATCGTTATCAATTTCTCATAATTTCTCAGATCCTATTTTCTCGGATTATATACTCATTGCACTATCAATTCCCTCTCGGTCATCAGGAATGACCCCTCCTACTGCTACAAATAAAACCCACGAAATTTAAGAGCGAATACACCATTACGAGGATTGGTGTAGATGATAGTGAAGCAATCGCAGCAGCAATTGCAGCAAATCGAAGGTAAAGTAGAAGACTATTTTGGAACTAAAGGTGGTGAACTATTTCATAGAAAGCTTTCTGAAATATTAGAATTTCAATATTTACGTAAGTTTCTATCTATTTCTCTATTTGATTTAGTACCTTGTTCTACCATCTTAGTTCTTGCTATAGAAACTGAACGTATAGTATAGCTGGATCAAGCAGAAATTAAATAAATACCTGGGAGCTGATGATCTAAACATATATGGAAAATATGCAAATATTTCTAGCTGCAACAAATTTATTTCTTTTCTTTTCTTGACATTGCTGTTATGACCCTGCAATTGGAATCAATAGGTGAGAAATGCAGTTGGTCTTTTCATCTCTCTGGGCGTGAAATTGAAACATTTGCTAGTCGGCACCGATCTCACCATATGGCTACGAAGAATGCTCGCAGACAGAGAAATCTCAGTTTATAGCACTTGGAATTGAGATAAAATCAAGCTTGTCAAATTTACCGGTAGAGCAAATGAACATAAGAGGGGGGCTTTCAAGTCCCCAAGACAATGGATTTTGGTTTATGGGTTCTTGGATACCATGTGAGCCAGAAAAGCTAATCCCACCGAGGTCAAATCCACCAACATACGATAGTTATGCGTACCCATTTGGGATAGAAAACTGGCAAAGCTTGGCAGGAACTTCCAATTTGTACTCACAAACGGTACAGAATAACAATGTGGTGGCTCGACACTCAAATCTGATGGACAACATGGATAGGAGTAGAAGCCATTATGTAGATTTATCAGAGACAAACCAAATGGTAAATTACAAAGGGCCCAGCTTTCAGGCTTTGTTACAAAGTGAGGGGCCAGGTTGGAATGACGAAGTAGAAGAATTTCTTAGAAAGGATACAGGTTTTGTTCAATCTGCAAATAAACCAATGTTTCCAAGTTTACACTCTCAAGGGAGACACAACTTTGAAGACATTGATAATATATTGATCAACCAACAACATCAGTACCATACAAGTCAATCGAGAAATGTTGAGAACTTACCGGTGAAATTGAATGCCATTCCTCAGCTTGACGCTAACAGAGAACATACTTCAACCAAAAAAATGTTGCCCCCACTGGGAAATCACAGTTTGGGATCCCTTTCATTCAGTCACAGTTGCAACCTGCTACCACAATGTAAGTAATTTACCAGCTCATTAGATGTCAGCAACAAAAACTGAGAATTTCTAAGATAGAGTTACATGTAGCAAAAATTTAAGGCATCCATCGTTTTCTGTTGGGTAAATTGGGAAGACTATTCTCTTTCTCTGTATTTCAGTATGTATGTATGTGTTCTCCTAAATGGAAAAGCAAACTAGATTAATAATTTAAATACTTTCTCCTGTCCCAACATCTGCCTGAATCTAAAATTCATGATAAATGGTAAATATATCAACAGGAGACTAAGTACACAGAATATGCTAACGCTATTTAGATGTAATTGGCATGCATATTTAATTCGGTCCAAACTAGCATAGTGGAGTATCTACTAAAGAGAACTCATTTTTGCTTGTGTTATTTCATGTCTTCAAACATTATCAAATCACAAGGAAAAAAATACTTCTTTTCTGCAGATGAATTTCTCAGCTCTAGCAAATCCAATTATGATCAGAATTTGGAACAAAGATTACTACCAAATACAATGCCAAGCAAGGCCAAGTCACTCCAAGACGTGCCAATAATATCACCATCAATTACGTATGGGGACCAGCTTTTGGAACTACTAAATTTTCCTGTAGATGAACAGTCAAGTCATGAGAAGAACAAACACGAAATATTAATCGCAACGATAGAAGCAGAAGCTCAAAGACAATGTGATGGACTCCTACAAAATATCGTGGACTCTTCATCTGCTGCCGTGTCTACACCATACCCAGAAATGTGTGAATCAGTGAAGGGAGATGATCAGGGAATCTATCTGAAGGGCACACCACCGCAGAAGACCCCAAAAAGAAGAAAACATAGGCCAAAGGTAATCACCGAAGGAAAACCAAAACGAACTCCTAAGCCTACAATTACTGACAAATCCTCAGAAAAACCATCAGGAAAAAGGAAGTATGTACGAAGGAAGGGTCTTGATGAATCAGCAACTCCTCCAATAGATATTAACGTGGCAAAGTATTCTACTACTGAGCCAGCAGCAAAATCATGCAGGAGATCGTTGAAATTTGATGGAGGAAATAGTGGAAATAACAGTCGAAGTACACAACTGGATCAAGAGATTCCAGAAAGATTTAAGTTGAGTTTTGACAATATAGAATCCGTACCTTCAGAATTTTGTACGAGAGGTAATGATGTTTGTGGAACGAGTTTGTCTCTGCAAATTGGTCAGCAAGATAAATTTCATGCAGAAAGCGTGTCATCAAGAATGCCAAGTCACTGGGTGATGCTCAAGGACTACAGTTCACCTGCAGAAAGTAAAACAGCTGAAACTCAATCATCTCCTTCAATTGAGCATAATGCAGTTAGTTCACAGGCCATCAGAAGAATCTTAGAAAAGGAAAAGTTAGATCTATACCAGAACAGATACCAACCTGGGAAAGTGTATATGCCACAAAATTTCCTTTTCGAAGCTGGAAATCAGTTAACTCCATCAATCAAACTCAATCTAGATAATTCTGATGTAATCAGAAGAATCTTAGAAAAGAAAAATTCAGATCTATGTCAGAACAGATCCAAACCAGGGCTCAGAGATATGAATCAAAATTTTCATGCGGACGCTAAGTGGAAAATTTTCAATCAAACAAAAGATTGCTATACTCAAATGAAGCCAGCTGGAATAATGTTGCATGATACTCAAATGGTGCCAAAAATTTCAACCAACCCCTTTGAAGCAAGGGGTTGGAAGAGAAACTATCCTTATTCAATAGTACATGCAGATATATGCTCAAGAACTGCACCAAAATCTCAATTGTTGTATCACGAGACACGATATGCGGATGAAAATTCAAATGGTCATAATTTGTATGGAAGTACTTTGAATATTCAGAAGAAGAAGAAATTGGAGAGTGAAATGTGTGCTGATATTGGATATAGTCCACTCAAAATCCAAACACTAGGTGAAAGATCTTTAGGTTTGGATGAATGTCCATCAGCAAACAAGCAGGGAAAAATTAATATTCTCACTGGATCAAACAATGGCAGGAACATTAAACCATTGGGTTGGAAGAAAAACTTTCCAAAGCAACCTTCTGAATTGTCATTGATTGCAGAAACGATGACTTATGAGTCTAAAGTTGAGAATCCTAATTTACTTCCGCCACCTTCTCTTAGAAAATCACCCATGCAGGGGGCTGAGCAGGCTAACCCTTGGAAGACTGGTATATTGAAGAAGAAACAGACAACAAAACCAAATGTAAATCAACTAGCTTCATCAGGGCTGGAGAAAGATCAAGATGGTGAGTTCTACTACAGCTTTGATCAATCAAAAGGTAATTTCTTAGAGAGAAATATTTATTTGATGCAATATTTTCAAAAACCCACTGTATGCAGGTTCACCAGCTGGTGATATCATATGGCGAATGAAGAGTCTTGACCTCAATGAGAGGCCCAATGATCAAGGTGGACAGGCACAAGCAATTGTACCGTATAATGGTTTTCAAGAAATAGTTCCTTACATGGGATCTAATTTCATCAAAAAACGTATTCCAAGGCCAAAGGTGAACCTTGACCCAGATACAGAAAGAGTTTGGAATTTGTTAATGGGCAAGGAAGGGAGTGAAGGCCTCGGGACAAATAAGGAAAAGGAGAAGTGGTGGGAAGAGGAACGAGAAGTTTTCCGAGGTCGTGCAGATTCATTTATTGCTAGAATGCATCTCGTACAAGGTAGAACTCTATAATTTAGTGTATAAGAACTTCAATCATCCTACAATTTGGCATGACACAGGATCTATAAATTTTTTAACATCATTAGTTTTCGATCCAGTAATAAAGCTTATAATCATTATCTACAGAATAGATGAATCAATAATTTATGCAATCAATCTAAACTTCCTATGAGATTGAATCATGTGATAGGGTCAAGATACTTTAATTTCACAGGTTTTCATCATACATTATTTATTCAATTGTTTCCATATTTCTATAGAAAGTCAAGAAAAAACTCTAAAATTATTTCTATATTTCAACTATTGGCATTCCTCCTTCCCCACTAAATTTCTTTCTAATATATCAATTCATTTAAGTTGAGAATAACAGCAGTGATGGTCCAATCTTATGAAACGAATAAAGGAATAATACTCCAAATGTTGTTGAAAGCAATGAAATGAATTGCATTAATTATTCTCTAAAGGTTTTACACATTTGTGAGAATTTTTACTTCTCACTTTCATAATAGATAAAAAAATCTTTTGTAGGAGATAGACGCTTCTCTCGATGGAAAGGATCAGTAATAGATTCAGTCGTAGGAGTTTTCCTTACACAGAATGTTTCAGACCATCTTTCAAGGTAGAGAAACACCCGTGACTATTCAAACTAATTTTACTTTTAAGGTTTGTAGACATCACTTTTGACATCTTCCTCCCATTGCAGCTCAGCTTTCATGTCTTTGGCATCACGATATCCTCCAAAAGCAAATATCAATAGTAGAGAAAGTAACGAGGATGGTACTAACATATCGATACACCAACAAGACATCAGCCCCATTTCTTCTGATGATAGCACACTATGGTGTAAAGAAGTAATGGATGAACAAAGTTTTTCAAGACCTCAATACTCAACAAAGCTTCAGATAGATGATCCTTCCTCAGAGGGAGCTAAAAGTTGTATAGAGATTCAGAGACAAAATGTAGAGGAAGAGGTCATATCCTCACAAGACTCCGACTCCTCGGTCACACAGTCTATTGGAATCAGATCCTGCTCAGGCTCCAACTCAGAAGCTGAAGATTGCCCTACAGGCCACACATCAATTAAAAACATTGGTCCAGATTCAAAAAATCCACAAACTGTTAGTAAGACTACCTACTTCTCCGAGTTTCATGGACATGCCATTGGAAATTCGAATTTAGATGAAATTCCAAGGTATAGGCCAGAAGTTGACAAAATACAAGGTGCTCCAAGTTCAGGGTTGGATAAGATTGATAAAATATATGGGCGTCCAGATTTAAATACTCCAACTAATAATTGTCAACCAACGCAAGGATCAGATGCTCCTTCAGACACACATGTCTTGCCCGTAATTCCTGACACTAGAACCCTGGAAGTAGAAGGCTATGAAACATTTGGTGAAGAGAACACATATTCTTGGCCTTCTATAAGTTCAGAATTGACAATGGAAAAAGGTTTAAATTCTCTAAGCTTTGGGGAACTAGGTAAAATCATAAGCAGCAATACAGAGAAACAGAATGGGCAGCGTGGCTCACAAGAAACTCCATGCATAAGCATCCAATCAATCAATGAGCACATAGAACAGACATCTTGTGTCAGCACTCAATCAGAATTTCATATTGGATTCGATAAACTCTCCCATAATCAACAACTTGAAAGGAGCCATATCTTCCAATCAGAAAGCATATCCTTTCTCAAACCCTCTAAAGCTTCTGAAGACAAACCGGTGTGTTCTGGACAGAGTGTCCACGTCCCTGAGAAAACAGTTAAGATTCATAAAGTAGGGGGCACAATGCTCAGGGAAAATAATCAATCACGGCCTGAAAATGGATTATTTGGACCAAATTCACATGAGCAGACTCATTCTTCGCTGAACACTTACAAGGGAGATGCTAAAATTTCAAAAGTAAAAGGAAAGGGTGGCAAGGAAAGAAATATTGCTGTTGACTGGGACAACTTGAGAAAACAGGTTTTTGCAAATGGTGAGAAAAAAGAAAGAAGCAAAGATACAATGGATTCACTGGACTATGAAGCAGTTAGACTTGCTGATGTTAGTGAGATTGCGGAAACAATTAAAGAACGAGGGATGAACAACCTTTTAGCCGAAAGAATTAAGGTATGTACAGACATTAACATTCTACTACCTATTTCATTTATACTAACTCAATGATAGTAGTATTTTGTAATCATCGTTACAGTTAATAAATTGTGCTACAAATTGTAGGAATTCCTAAACAGGGTATTGGAAGATCATGGTAGCATTGATCTAGAGTGGTTAAGAGATGTTCCACCGGACAAAGCAAAGTAAGACACTATCAACTATTTTTGTTAATTATAGAATAATCCACTACTGCCTAATAGTAAAAAAGGCCCTTATGAGTTCAAAGGGAGAACTTGCATCTGAATATGTTGCCTTTCATTCAAACTCTTGATGCAGGGATTATTTACTGAGCATTAGAGGAATTGGGCTTAAAAGTGTTGAGTGTGTGCGACTTTTAACACTTCATCATCTTGCTTTCCCGGTAAGAATTTTATATGAACACCTATGAGTTGGCAAGAAAATGAATAGAAGTCTGACAAGAACATTGAACGGGTGCCAATTCAAGGTTGATACAAACGTTGGAAGGATAGCAGTTAGGCTGGGATGGGTCCCTCTTCAACCATTACCTGAATCACTTCAGCTACACCTCCTTGAATTGTAAGAAATAGTCTTATCTCAACTGAACAAAAGATGAGTGACTAATAATCAGAAAATGCCTACACAATTTGCTTAGGTACCCAGTACTGGAATCCATACAGAAGTTTCTTTGGCCAAGATTATGCAAACTCGATCAACGAACGCTGTAACTTCATGCCTCCTAAATAGACTTCTTTTAATTGTTAGTGCATTTATTGGGGATAGCTAATTATTTCCTCTTTATCTCCAGATATGAGCTACATTACCAGTTGATAACATTTGGAAAGGTAAGTCGTCTCACACATTCTTATTACTGATGGTACTTGTTGTAAAAACAAATGCTTGAAAACCATTTTATTATTGCAGGTTTTCTGCACAAAGAGTAAGCCAAACTGTAATGCATGTCCAATGAGAGGAGAATGCAGACACTTTGCCAGCGCTTTTGCAAGGTAAGTGAACCACAAGACTTTACATCTATTATTTAACTCTAGACAGTCAGCATAGTTTTTAAGGTGACATTTTATCATTGACAAAATGCAAATCAAACGCCCACAGCAAAGTGCTATCTATGAGATTCATGACTAACCACCCAACAAATCAATAAGCCAATAATTTTTTTTCTCATGCAACGTCTCAATGTGAATTAAAATGAAAAACATAAACGAATTGAACAGCAAGCAGTATTTTCATGTGAGTAAAACACCTCCTAGCATAAGTGCCCAAGGCCTAAGAGTATCAGGAGATACTGAGCTAGAAAGATATTAGCTAAGAATGAAATCATGAGAATAATATCGTTTGAACGAATGAGTAAATGATGGTAGTCAAGTAATATGAAGATTATTTTGCTCTTAGCAAAAATTGACATTCTGTTGAGACTAACCTGAACTTTAACGATGTTTATTCCAGTGCAAGACTTGCTCTGCCAGGACCAGACGAACAGGGTATTGTGAGTTCAACTAATCAAATTCCATCGGCAATACCGCATGAAGTAGGCATCAATCCCATACCACTGCTTATAGAAACTGGTTCAGAAAGCACAAAGTGTGAACCAATAATTGAAGTGCCACTAACACCTGAACAAGATTGCACAGAAACTTGTGGAAGTGATATTGAGGACTCATTGTTTGAAGACCCTGATGATATTCCAATCATAAAACTCAACATTGAAGAGCTCAAAACGACTTTGCAAAATTTCATACCAGAAGGTGACATGTCCATGGCCTTGGTTGCTTTGAATTCAGCTGCTGCTTCCATCCCAACACCCAAATTAAAGAATGTGAGCAGGCTGCGGACTGAGCACCAAGTGTGAGTTGAAATTCTTCAAAATAACTTATCCAATTGTTCTTGTGTAGCAAGTATACCACAGCTGGAATAAGATTGGATGGACTATCTGGCTAATCTTTCCTACCTACATTTACAACCCTCATGGGTCAATCCAGTTTAATTTATCTATCATAAAAATGCTTTAACCAAAGCCCTTAATATATTTTCTTTTTAATTTCACATATGCTGGGTAGATTTTTTAACACGTCCAAGTGAAAAATCAAAGCATGCCAAAATAGAGTTTTCCAAGAAAATAAGATATTTATTAGCTCACTTAACTTTATATTCTCATCCGCAGATATGAACTTCCAGATTCACATCCTCTCCTGGAAGGGGTAAGTTATCTTCCAATTACAAAAACATTGATTCAAATGATGGCTAGTTCTGATTATTTTCTGTTTATCATTGCAGATGGACAAACGAGAACCAGATGATCCCAGTCCGTACCTTCTAGCAATATGGAAACCAGGTAAGCAGGAAAAAAACTACAGGAATGGAAGATAACTTTTACTACTGTCTGTTCCTATGCCACAAAAAAAGAATATAATTTGTTGAAAGGACTCAGTTACAATAATTTCAATTTCGAGTAGTATATCTGCACAGAGGAATTAAGTGAAAATGGACAATTGTTTTTGTGCGGATCCAATGCCAGAAAAAAAATTGGGATTTTCAAATTCTTTACTTTTGGTTCTCTGTCCTCCCAGGAGAAACTGCAGATTCTTTCGAGCTAGAGGGAAAAAGCTGTGAATTCAGGGATACAGACAGACTATGCAATGGAGAGACATGTTTTTCATGCAATAGCATCAAAGAAGCCAATTCACAAACAGTTAGAGGAACAATTTTGGTAAAGCTAAATATTTTGTAGTTAAAAAAGTTATAAGATAAGAAACGAAACATATTAATAAACGAGATTACAAAGTGACTCGGACAAAAAAGATCCTCCTTTATAATGCTCTTACAGACTTAACATGAAATAATTTCTCTCTAATTGGAGAGAACTTTATAAAAGGATGTTTCAAAATAATATGAAAACCAGAGATACGATGTCCCTGTTTTCTATATCGCTGATGTCTACTCATATATCCAGGTACCTTGTAGAACCGCAATGAGAGGGAGCTTTCCTCTGAATGGTACCTACTTTCAAGTCAACGAGGTGACTATTTTTCCATCGACTAAACACCTAATGGGACTATTGCTCCCTTCTCTTTAAAGGATTGAAACTAGAAAATCCTTCCTGCTACTAATTTAAATAGTAACTTACCATTATCATTAAAAAAGGCTTTTTGCTACCACAATTCTGCTATTTGAAATACAGATCTTATGAGGTATATTACCTAGCAGGTATTTGCAGATCATGAATCTAGTCACAAACCTATAGCTGTTCCAAGAGCATGGATTTGGAATTTGCCAAGACGAACAGTTTATTTTGGAACATCAGTAACCACAATATTCAAGGGTAAGAGAAACATTAAGTTTGCTTTTTGAATGACACTTACATGTTAACCTTATTGATAAAAGATCTAACGGACATATACATATGACTATAGGACTTTCTACGGAAGGAATTCAATACTGCTTTTGGAGAGGTATGCATAACCCCTTCAAATTTCAAAATTTTTAAGTAGAGATACTTGTTTTCACCAGATAACTAACCAAGAAGTTGTCCCGAACCCAAATAATCAGCTAACAAACTCCACTCAGACTTAATTCTCTTGAATTGTAAGCAATATTATATGGTACTAGAATCATAACTAAAAAGTACAGAAACTATACAAACAAACGTTGCATGCTGATGCCACTAAAAACTATATCCACAAAGGTATCTAAAATCTAACATTCCTACAACTTTTGCAGGATTTGTTTGTGTGAGGGGATTTGATCAGAAAACTCGAGCACCTCGACCACTGAGTGCAAGATTACACTTTCCAGCAAGCAAGCTGACCAAGACCAAAAGTGAGAAAAAACAATAAAGTTGTAGAGAAATTTGTCGCCTTCAGATGGCAAACCACGGGATGACAAAGAACAAGTTGACTGAGAAGACTACTGGCTAACTCATTGTTGTACATTAATTATTCTTTCGTTAGAATGATACCACATGGTGGCAGGGCTATAACAAAATCAAAATGATGAGCTCCCTATTTAGAGAGATGTAACAATTGAAATTCTTATTAATGCATGCTCGAAACAGAGCCATTCTTCGAAGTTAGCATGTCTTTCCTAACCACTCTCCAATCCCAGGAAAAAATCAGTATTTTAAGATAAAATGTTGTGAGTGGACATATAATGAATAGTAAGAAAACAATTAATTATGGTAAATAGAAGTAACATGTTATCGCCCGTAGAAACACCATGGCATTTTCACCATTGCAAGCTCTTAACAAACGTTAGTAAAGAAATGCATTACTACAACCTCCTTTGTTAAGTTGTTAAAGTTTGCTCAAGCTACTTGACCAAAAATCTTAGACGCTTAAGCATAGTATATCTACTAACAGAACTGATGAATTATAGCACGTTCATCATGCATATTATGAGCATCCTAGTGTATATTGAAGTATGTGCATTGGGAAAGACAAGTGAGCATTAAGCATTTTGAAATGAGATGATCTGCTTTTGCTCTGCCTCAAAAAAACAATCAACAGTTGAAGGCAATGAACTGGATAATTACCTTCTTCTATGACAGTTTAGAAGGAAGAAAACCCCCTAGAGCAAACAAAGATTAAACCAGAAAAATTCAAAGACAAAACTGTTATATAAGCTCCTATCTAGAGTACAAGCAATCTAGTGATTAAAATCTACTAAATTAGTTCCATAGGAAAGAATAAAAAAAACAAGAGAACTTTCTATTAGAAGTTACTATGTGGACCAGCTCAAAATAACGCGAAAGAAACTGTTGCAATAAGCTAGAATTACTATCTATTTGAAGCATCTGCTGAGGTTCAAGGTCAGAAGTGAAGACATTGAACGGATCAAGACAAAACACATGAAATGAGCATAAGAGCTGCAGCTTGAAAAAATAGATATCTCCATTAATATGTTAACATGCACTCCTCCTTACAGTTAAATTGAAATACATCTAGTGCGTCATTCAGAAAACGAAATGCAAATATAAATAATCATAGATACAAGGTTAAATCTATTCTAAGATCAATCATAAAGGCACGGTTGAATTTATTCTAACCTCAATATGCTCTATCTAAAATTGTCACAAGGAGGGACTCAAACAAAGAAGAAAGCAAGAAAAAATGAACAGAAACTAAAGCAGTTCACTTAAAGAAAACAAAAAAATACGAGAGAGAACAACATAAGAAAGGAGAGCCGAACCTTCAATACCGCAAGACGAACTTTCAAATCCTTGAAGACCACTACAACGAGCTGATTGAGGGGGAGAGAGACGCCGGGATCGCAGCTGTTCAGCCTTCAGCATTGGCGCTATTTTACAATTACGTTTCGCGCCTCTTGCTCTTACCTGCTAAACCCGAACCGAGGATTTGAGTGAACCGGATCTCTTAGACCCTGAGGGAGGCATGTTCGCTTGGACCTTCAAGGTTTAATATTAGCCGATCACATCATAAACCGGTTCGTTTCTCCACCTCTTTTTAATTGAATTTGAATTTCGATAATGCTTTTAAATAATGTTATCATCGCTTTATAATTTTAAATTTACTATTCTAGCGAAGCTTTTTCCTATTTTAAATAGTTATATACAACATTAAATTTCTTTTATTTATCACACCATTTGTAATCAATTAAATCAATTAAATAAAGTCGACTTTTGATTTTCGTCTTAATTAATTATAATTTATTTTAAATAACATAGTAAGTACTAATGTTTATGCATCTAGAAGTGGAATATCATAATGAAAAAATAATCATCAATTAAAGTGATAATTGACTATCACATTTTTTCTCCAAGATTATAAACTGCATAAATTTCCATATTTCCTCCTTACCCTTTTCTTGAAATCTCGTTTAAACTCAAGAAAACTAGTCATCCATATATTGATCCGTGAGTGTGATTGGTATTTGAGCTTGCGTTGAAGTTACGCGCTTATGAGCTTTTGCAGGTGCGGCATCTTTCCGTGATCGAACTTAGCCACGAAGACTGGATCAAAGAGCACGACCTTCTCAATTCGTACTTAAGAAAATATCATTTTCCTGTAAGACTTTAAAACTTTATTTGATCTAACATTAATTTAGATCAATATGCTGAATAATAAATACATCCAGTCATTGACGATAAACCGGGACAACCGCTTTCCTTTCTTGAAGAATCGCTTCTAAACCTTAATATTTCTCTATTGATGGTGTAATTTTCGTATGAGAAAATAGGCTTAGGGGACATTCAATGTCAACCCCTATATATAGACTATTTCCATCAAAGAGTATATATGGAGGGTTATGAATGGACAGTCACCACAATCGCTTCTATTGGCGAATAGTTACTTTACTGACGACTCTTGAAAATCGGACTACAATATTGGCAATATACATAATTCCAAAAGACACGAATAAATTATTAATTTTACCAACATTTCCTTGGTTTAGAAGCATGTGAAAAGTTGCAAATTTTGTACTATTTTTAATTGATTATATAATTAGATTTATAGACAGATTGAATTACATGAAAGATCCAAACAAAGTTTACAATTTTATTAAAAAATGTAAATATTCTTAAAAAAATCAAACCTGTCAAAAATTGAATAATGTTCGTATGATAGGCACAGAATTTGAAACTCACGACTAAAAGATGTGGAATTACTTTGCCCCACCGCCGGTGTTCTTCTTCCCACCGTCGCTCCCTTTTTTTTCCTCATCTAAACCAATTTCGACCGTCTTTACTTTGAATCTCTCCAACTTCAACTGATCTCCACCGCCGATGTCTCTCGACAATTCTCGTGGAGATCCAATGCTCGAGCTCTTTCTCACCATCCGACCGCCTTTCAATCTTCCATTTACTTTGCCTTTTTCCGACTTTTGGACTTTCCAAATGTTGTCTATCTTGTTGGAATTCTTTACCTTGAACTTCTTGATTGCTTCCATGTGTTCGTCCTGCATCTTGGGAAAGATTTTCGAGAACAATTCGCGGTTATTTCCGAGCTCATCGAAGAATTCAAGCAGTGCCATTAGTCTTGGATCGACCGCCTTTTCATCCTCCGATTGATCGCTATCGTCTTTTTTATCGGATTTTCTCTTTGCCTCGTCCATCTTGAATTCCCGTTCCGAATGCGAAGTCGATGGATTTGGAGATGCATCCGAAGAAGAAATCTCGATTTTCTGCTTGTTTTGGATGTTTCCCATCCCGGAAAATGTTCGAAATAAAACTCGAGATTGAAAACAAAAACTTGAGGATTGAAGATTGTAGAAATTGGGTTTGGTGTGTGGACTTGAATTTATTCTGGTTAGAAATTAGACCGCCATGTTCATTGAGTAATCCGCTTAAACATCCATGGTATTCTTCACACAATAACTTGGTCAATTTAATTCAGCCAACTAGGCATGATAAAGAAACAGCCTGTAATGCAGCAGAGTCGTCACAAACAAATCATTGAACAACCGTAAAAATTAAAATAGCTTATAATATTGATGTCGTGATTTGTTGAAGCTCACAGGCAGTCATTGTAAAACCCCCCCTTCTGATCTAGCGGAAGAGGGTCAAAGTCTTCATTATTGAGCAATAATTCAATCTTCTCAAATACAATTTTTTTAATTTACGGAATCAATTATTTTTTTGTTTTAGGTTATCTAATATTGATGATTGTACAGCAATAGAGTAAACTTGCATTTATAAATTAATTTGGTGTCCTCACTAGCAAATGAGTAATGTCAAACCATGCAATAGAAATACATTGGATTCTTTTCTTTTGTCACGTATTTAAATTAATCTTTTGAAAATGGAGACTTGTTATTATTATTATTATTATAATAATACTAGTACAATAGGATGAATAATTAGGTGTATTTTCACGGCTGGGTCCACGCAATCAGCCTCCATTGGGCCGGGTTTAGTCAAGGCCCGAAAACCCCATCATCCCCAGTAAAATTTTGGTTTTTACTTTTGTAGAATTTCGACGTCGATTGAATTATTAGTAGTATACTTGTTTATTCATATTCAAGCTGCAGCGAGCTCATGAATTGTTAGTCCATAAATGGGCTTTTGAGCCGGTTTTTCAGCATGGGTTATAGAAAGCTCGAAGCCCATGATAATGGCCCATTAAGAGGCCCACTTGCCTCCTGCTGAGGAGAGGGAGAGAGGATTGGGAAGAGCGAAAAAATGATGGCGAAACTATAAATGAAACGCCAAGAGAAAAGTGAAGAGCAGCTATTGAAATGACTTAGCTGCCCCTCTTCTCCCTCTTCTCCCTCTTCATCCTTCTGCGGCCCCATTTTGCTGCTGCTTGCGTCTCTCAGAGAGTGTTCTGACCTTCGTCGGCTTCTGGTTTGAGGTTTATTCTGCGATTTCCTTGATTTTTTTGGATTTTCTTTTCCTGCTTAATCGCGGTTGCCTTGCGTCGTTCTCCTGATTCATCACTGAGGAAGTGAGGATTGTTTTGAGTAATTTTGATGGGAGTGAGTTCGGAAATGCTTGCTTTGAATGTATTCTAAATAAGTTTAATCGAGTCCAAGTAGACTTAGTTTACTGGTTTTTAACTCGGATCCAGTTCTTGACCAGTCCACCAACGTTATCGATTTTATTTTCTTGATTGACTGTTTCCTTGTATTTCAATTCATTTAGCTTCTCTTGCTACCGCATTTTGTGCTGAATACGTCTTGCCCGTTTTTTAGCGGCTTTAGTCATTTGAAGAGTGAAGTGCCGGCCATTTCATCTGCGCTTGATGGAGCAGGTTAGTCATTGACGTGTGTGGAAGCTGTCTGTGTGCGCCCTCGCGTTGGTCCTGTGTTGATCATACTTGCTGCCCCTTTTATGCCTTTATGTATGAAGTTTGCTCTGATTTCTGATGACTGCGAGCTTGTTGTAGTACGAGAAAGTTGAGAAGATCGGTGAAGGAACCTATGGCGTCGTTTACAAGGCTCGTGACCGCGTCACAAATGAGACCATTGCATTGAAGAAGATTCGCTTGGAGCAGGAAGACGAGGGAGTACCTAGCACGGCCATACGAGAAATTTCTCTCTTGAAAGAAATGCAACACGGAAACATTGTTAGGTAGACAATTGTCAGAGTACATTCTTATTTCTTAGACCTGGGCTTGGAGCCCAATGCATTTAGAAGAGTTTATGCTGCTCTTTTGCCTAGCCAGACCCCCTTTTTGGTCATTAGGCGGCCAGAACAGTAAAAAAAAAACTCCGACTGACTATAATACTCACAGTACTTGGTCGTAGAAACATTATTTTGAAGGAACCTCTTCATGCTTAGTACTTGTAAACTATACTCCAATTTACTGTGCTCCGGACATTAACTCATTATTACCTGACCTTTTCTTATTTTATAAGTTTTTTGCTAGGTTCTTGAAACAATGTTTTTACTAAGACATATATTGCTGAAACATTTTCCTCTCTGAATCCCATTCCTATCGTCTGTGTTTTATATGATTTAATGGACGTAACACTCACTAGTGGTGAAACCTGTACTCATTTAAATTCACCATACTGTGGTTATGGAATTTGAAGAGCAACTCCCTATTCCTTGTAACGAATGAAAATTTTGACTTAGTTGATTTTCTACATGTCTTTTTGATGAAAGCCAGTTTACTCGTGTTTTCTCAAAGTTGAAACATATATTTAGCATTCTAGATATGACCATAACCACTTCTTGATGTTGTTTTGAATCCTTAATGCTTGGAACTTAAATGCTCGTGGCAGATCAGAAACTTGTTTACCAAATCTTTTGTTGCTTCATGCATGCATACAATTTTGAAATCTATTTTTGAATTATTTGACATCTGTTGTGATGATAATATCCATTCCCTGATTAAGATACCTCTATAACTATTATTGGCAGGTTACAAGATGTTGTTCACAGTGAAAAGCGTCTGTATCTTGTTTTTGAATACCTGGACTTGGATCTAAAGAAGCACATGGATTCCTCTCCAGAATTCGCCAAGGATCTGCGTCAAATTAAAGTGAGTGATTGTGTTGTTTTTCTTTTATCTTGTTATTTTCTTTATGTTATTTCTTTCTTTGGTTAAAAATTAGACTAACATATTCAATTCGATAAGTTATGACTAATCACTGGTTGAGAGTAACTCAAGTCCATTACTTTGTGGTAACCTTAAAGATTTGATTAGCGTTTCTTCGTATGTGTAATTTTTCTTGCATAGATTTTGAGAAAGATCATATGTTAATATAAGCATCTCTCTTTCTCCCAATTCTCCTTTTATTTTTTATTGATTCTGTTGATCATCCTTTTGTTTTACCTGATTATCATCATGTTTTTTAGGTGTTGATTCCTTCACTTGCTCTACTCTAATACTTTCTTTGCTCTAAATTAGTAATATTGACATTGATGCAGTGAAACTACATCTAATGGAAGCTATTATGCAATGTATATTTCTGCAGATGTTCGTTTACCAAATTCTTCGTGGCATTGCTTATTGTCATTCTCACAGAGTACTCCATAGGGATCTGAAACCTCAAAATTTGCTGATAGATCGAAGTACTAATGCCCTAAAACTTGCTGATTTTGGATTGGCCAGAGCATTTGGTATTCCTGTTAGGACATTTACACATGAGGTGACTAAAATCACTTACTGTTTGACTGATTTTTCCTTGGATCATTTTTATCACTTACAATTGTGGTATCAACTATGCATCATTATTAAGAGATTACACTTGAGATCCGACATAGTAGTTATTTGAAACAGACTTGCAAAAGCTAATGGTACATATGAGAACTTTCAGTTAACAAGCATTGGCACAGTCATTTAGCATAACAGGTTTGTGAAAAGTACGGTGAATAAGCATCCAGTGACGCGATTTCTCCTATATTGGAAATTTTAACGATGTGCGGTGTTGATGGATTTTTGTTTTTGAGTTGTGATATCGTATCTTTTCTTCCTTAGGGCTTGAATTCCTTGAACTGTTGTAGTGTTGTTATTGAGTATATTATTGTTCAACTTCATGCAGGTTGTGACACTTTGGTACAGAGCTCCAGAAATATTGCTTGGATCCCGTCACTACTCTACGCCTGTTGATGTGTGGTCTGTGGGTTGTATATTTGCTGAGATGCTAAACCAACGACCATTATTCCCTGGAGACTCAGAGATCGATGAATTGTTTAAGATATTCAGGTAAAAGCTTCCTAGTACTATCCTTAACTCTCTTCCTCCTTTGCTTTTTGAACATAATTGAACTTTTTTGCGACAGCATGCACTGTTTCAACTTTTCTTTCTTAGTTTCGTTAAATCATGTCTTGCAGTTGTGAATCATAAGTTTTAGCTGGTAAACCTTAGATGGAGTACCAATTATACTTCACTTTTGGCTGTGCGCTGACAACAAATATACTTTGTTACATGGGAAGAATGGGGAGAAGAATTTGAACTGACTCTTAGCATTTTTCTTTTTGTATAAGCAATAAGTTCCATTTTATCATACTTGCGTGCGAACTCCGGATATCACAGAATTCAGATAATGTTGTTGTCTCTTATGGCTCCTTCCATTCAGCAAATTTTTAATACTGGGACCTGAGTCGTCAATTCATGGATTCAATTAGGAAAATTAGCTCAGAACTTTATTTGTAGTCTTATATTTTAATACTTGTTTCTCCTATACATACCTGCTTAAACAAAGAGTCCTGGGCACTCCAAACGAGGATACGTGGCCTGGAGTTACTTCTTTGCCAGATTTTAAGTCAGCCTTCCCCAAGTGGCCTTCTAAGGTAAATGCTTTAATTTTCTTTTCTATATCTGAAGCCTGAACCCAGATTGGGTGAAAATCTTATTGAAGCGTTCTTACATTGCAGGAGATGGCTTCTGTAGTTCCTAGTCTTGAAGCAACCGGCGTTGATCTTCTTTCTGTAAGTAAAGATATCCTTGACTACTAGTACTGTTGCCTCAATTATTTACTCGATTAGAAGAAAGTTCATCATTCTGTGATATAATTCTATATCTGCGTCAAAAATCAAAAGCAGCTATAATTCTAATGTTGCAGAAAATGCTCTGCTTGGATCCCAGCAAAAGAGTGACGGCCAGGAGTGCTCTCGAGCACGACTACTTTAAGGATGTCGGATTTGTACCCTGATGTCTTCGTCGAGTCTTTCCCAGCAAAAGTGTTTATAATATCTCGGGTCCAGCATTTTAATGGTTTTGATTGTGTGATAAACGTGTGATTTCTTTTATTATGGGTTTCATTTTGATTATCTCGTTTAGATTCATGCGCGCAGATCGGTTTGTGTTATTTTGGCGAGAGCAGATACATTGGTGTGAAGTAGAAAGCTTCCTTCTCCAAAAACATTGCATTGTAATTGATCATCCTTGTTATGGGATTTAGACAGTACCTTCTGTGGTTCCTAGCCAAGTGTCCTGCATTCATTGGGTAAATTTCATAATTCATGCCTGTCAATGGAAATTTCGGTGATTATTAATATTTGGTTTTGGTAGCTTATTTTTCAATGAAAGCTTCTCTTCCACTGCCAGCATGCGCGTGCAACACACGCACATGATTATATTAGTTCAAATCTGGGAAAAAGAATCTTAGGGAAAAAAGACTTTGATTTATTCACTTCACATACACTTGTCATGTGTCGTAAAATAACTCCAAAAGAGTTCTGGAAATTAGAAAAATGCACGTGTAATTTCTAAATGCTATTGGCTGCCCTTTCTAAAAAGCAGGCTATTACACCTACCCAAATAAATTCACTATAAAAAAGCAGACTAAATAATTCAAGGCAGCACCTTCTGAATTCACTGTTGGGGACTCACGCATTGCAGCTTATTTATGCATTTCCATGTCATAAACATAGTTTAAAACGGCTCTAGCTTCGTGGGTCAGCCTCAATACATTGTACAGTATCTGAAGTTTTATGATGCAGAGTAGTATTTGTATATTTTATATTCTGTAAACAAAAATTTAAACGTTTTGCGTGCAAGATCTGCCGCAAAAATTGTAAACCCTTCACTGCGAATGGTAGTTGTATTTATTCAGATTGGGTAAAATAATTGCAACAAAATAAGTGTCGGAGAAGGAGAACAAAAACTAAAATTCAAAGATTTCAGAGTGACAATCAAGCTGACAATAAATCAGGGTTCTAAGAGAAAATGATGAACCTGATGAAATATATGAAACAAAATTTCTTCATCGAGGAAGAGCTGTCATCGTCAGTTGAGTGCTAATAAAAGCGGAAAAGAGAAACAAAAATTTGCGAGCTTTGCAAAATCTTCAATAGCTTCTAATCATTGTCGACGTTTAATCGAAGAGACTGAAGCCCATATCCTGCAAAAACAAAAAGATTACGAAAATTATCAAAATAAATGACTGTCACACATTTAAAATATCATATGAAGAAGTGCTAGACTTATACTATGTAACAAATAATATATATAAGCAAAGAAAACAATCAATTGACATGAATTTCCTCTATGAATCCCTTTGGATTCTACTATGCTAAAAGACTTCATTCATGGGTTAACATTTAGATTTAAACCTACTCGTATAGAAATGTGAAATTGGAAAAAAAAATTTAATCTTTAAATTTGTAGGCTATTGATAGTAGGCGATAGATTATAAATTAGATTAATGGTAAATATACTCACATCATCTGATTCTTCTTTCTCTTCGACCTTCTCCTCTTTCTTCGATTCAGCTGCAGCAGGAGCAGAACCACTGCCGCCGCCACCTGTTGCAGCAACTGAGACAGCAACTCCACCGCCAGATGGAACAGAAGCAAGTTTTTCTCTTCCAGAAGCAATAAGCTCGGTTATATCTTTTCCTTTTACTTCAGACAACAAAAGCTCTATTTTACCATCGTCTGCCTCTGCTCCAACTGTATTGATAAAAAGTATGTCATTCATAATACACGAAGAGTACTGAATTGAAAGAGGAAAACCATATGTAATAATTCATGAATAACTAGATGTACTCAACACAGTTCATTAATTGAACCACTTGAATGATGATGATAAATGAACATCCAAGAGATTCTGAAAATTAAGATAATAGTAAAACATATACCACCAAAATGAGGTATTTTCTACACGTGATTATACACCAGCTTGTGATTGTTCTTGACACCACCTTATTCTTGAAAATCAATAACTCGTACTTTCAATAATGGAATCCAAAATAAGAATCTAAACCTATTTTTAATTCCCATAGAAGTAATTAACATGTTTTCCGACCGAATAATCGTTTACTATGATGAAAAGCTATGAGTTCATGATACTACACTGAACAAACGAAAAGAGGGTTGAATCAGACTGAAAAAAATTATTTTTCTGCAGAAAAGACACCAAACTACAATCACAAAACCCAAACATAGAAACGAAATAGGTCATTAATTTCGTTGAAATTAAATATGAAACATAGAAATACGTCATTTCTATCAGAACAAAATGAAACGGCTAACCAAGTAAAAGATCAACACAATCATTAAAAAATCGATCGACTAATCAATTCGGGATGAATAGATACATCAAGTAAAAAAACCCCGAGGCAAGAGAGAGGGAAGGTACCAGATCCAAGAATATTATTCAAATCAGCAGCCGAGGGGCTTGAATTCCCTCCCAAAACAGCCAACAAGTAGGCAGCAACAACCTTCATCCTCAAAGAACACAAAAATGGCAAAAAAAATTGCAGAAATGTAGAACTCAAGCTGCGATCAGCAGTTAGGGTTCTCTGAGGAAAACCGGCTTGATTATATAGGTAGGGTTCTTATTTCTCGGGTTATTATGTGATTACTTCTACCATAATTTTCAATTATTTTAAGCCCGACCCGTCTAAAACAACTGGGCTCTCTGTTGGGCTTTTTACTTTGAAAAGATAAGACCAAATCCCACCTTGTTGGGCGTTTGTGTTTATTTTCATATTTATTTTTTAATAATATTTACTATTTATTTATTGTATTAATTACACAAAGTAACACAAGATTTTATTTTACTTTGGCTAGGAGGACGGACCAATGTAGATTAATTAATTAAAAGGATTAAAAATGATAGTTCTAAATTCAATTTTTATTATTTTTTATCGTAAATCATCACATGTTAATTCATAATTAATATAATAAACATAAATAATTTTGATACATTACATGTATTTTCAAAAAGATAATAACCCAAGAAAATTATGACATGTCTAGGCGTGATTAATTTAGTTATAGTACATTTATTATATTATAATTAAAATAATTATTTATAATATTTATCCAACTAATGATACCTTGAAAATTATTTATAATTTTATTTATAATTAAAATCCAGTACTAATAATTTTTATAGAAGTTGTTGAAAGACATAGCAATAACCAAGATCAAACACAAGAGAGCATATAAGCTTCTTCATGTTTTCTTATGTGGTAATATATTTCATCTTCAGCCACCTCCTAGGAAACCTTAAGCAACAGCCACAGGCTCTGCTGCATCAGCTGGCTCTGCAGGTTTAGCTGGCTCTGCAGGTATGGCTTCCCCTTCTGTTGCTGCAGCTGCTTCGGCTTCCCAAAATGAAGTCTTCTTCCCAGTTTTTGAAACTGCCTGAAAAACGTCCTCTGGCTTTGCAGTCCCTTTGACTGTGACTTTCTGTTGCTCCATATCAATCTCAAATGACTCTACTCCTGAAAATGGAATTAATGGAGAAAAAAATATTTAATCTCCTGGCTCATGCATGCAAGCTAGCAGTTTCACAAGATGAATCGACAAATTAACGGAAAAATGTTTGAGCTGAGATTTTCTAAGCCGATTGCAGGATTTCATGGATCAAAAGATGATAAGAAGGAATTTAAGAAGAAAAAAATTAAAAACTAACCTTCCAATTTACCCAAAACCCTTTTCACCGCCCCAGAACAACCTTCGCACGACATTCGAACATTGAGAACTACAGTCTTCATCAGGAAAGGAAAATCAAATTTTAGATCAGTCGAATGAATGCAGTCACAAAGTAAGGAAGAAATCCAAGAATTCGAATCGAGAAGCCATATTTTCTTTCAGATATTCCTTCTACATAAGAATTTACTCGTGAAAATTCATGTCGAGTAGGAAGCAAAAATGAGCTTAATTTAGACAGTAACTCTGTAAATGCAGGCTATTCTCCACATTATCCGTCAATACGCAGCTACAGATTATCGATCAAGCTCGTTCTAATTTCACGTTAATCTATACCCTAACCATAAGGTCAGTAAACTCAGGAACGAAGAAAAGATATACAGGAACGCGCCATTCTATGGACGATATAAAAGGAAAGAAACATTAGCAAAGAAATACTCGAGAGGATCACCTGAGCCATGGCAAGAGGAGTCGAGAACGCAGAAGAAGCAGACGATTGATAAAGGAATTAACGAGTGATGCAGAACACGTATGGTGGTGATGTTCCTTTTATAGGCGGATTCTCGAGATTGGTTTATTAGTTAGGTGCTTCTTCGTAATTTTACAGCATGGGGGATAGTTAACTTGATAATTAAAATTGATTAGGACCTAACCCTTGACCTAATCTACCCAATCTACCCATCCACCGTTCCCTTGTAGACTTTCAATTACAAAACTCGTTGATTGTTTGGGTTACCATTTTGAATCGGATCGTGCTCAAACTTAAAATTATGAGTGTTCGTAGTTCGGGTTAGTTCGATTTTTATGAGAATTAGGATTCAATTGTAAAAATTCGATCTACAAACCAAAACCAGATCATATATTTGATTTCGTCTTCGTTCTAGTCATTCCCGTAATTTTTATTACAAAAAAATTTAAAAATTAAATTAAAAAAATTATTAAATTTTACAAGTTAAAATAACATCATTAAATAAAGTATAATGACATAATAAATTATGTAATTATATCAAACATACCTAAATTTTCTAATAATAAATTTAAAATTTAGTATAAAAAATTATTAATAATTTATTAATGGTCCGGTTCAGGTTTAGTGGTTTTACTATATTAGACACAATAGCAAATCAAATAGATTGGTTATGCATAATGCAAGACCGTTAGTCGATTAATATGAGTGTAGAACCGATAAAAATGAGATCAACTATTTCGATTTTGATCCGGTTTTGAACCGTCCTGCCTAAAACTAGGGCATTTTCCATAGTCACACTCAAGATCAATAAAAATTATTAAATCTACTAAATTTTAGTATATAGAGCATTGGGTGAGCCAAGGAAGCAAAAGAGTTAGAAGTGAAAGACAAGGAATCTATCCCTTCTTTTCTTTTATGAAAGTGGTGTTCATCCAATATTCCAATTCCCCTTTGTACTACACTACCTATTTGCCACTAGTACAATTTTGTACTTCCTTTTTTATTTTCTAAGCCTCAAATTACTCTCATTTTTCCGTCAATTGGGTGAGTAATAAATTATTAAATCTTGTTCAACCGAGATTTAACAATCCATTCGTGTTATGATAAAAGAATATGACAGCACGTCCCCAATTGTGTCTGTGATTTGATGCAGAATCTTACGTATGCTTGAACAATGTTGCTATGAATAGTAAATTCCAGTGTCGAAAATGCATCGTAGCAGAGGATAGAAGAAAAACAAAAAACGAGGAGAGCAAGGCATGTCTTGGCTACAGATTCCGGCCCCTCAGGAGATCGAAACAGTCCCAGCCATTTGTGTTCGGGTCGAGAAGAAGACCGGTTTAGGGAAACGACTCGAAGTCAGTTTTGCAACATGAAACCAAATGTTCCTGATTTTAGAAGATGTAATAAACCAGAATTTTCACAGGGTTTCTATCAGGAACTGAGAATTGATTTAGTAATTGCTTCTTAATGTTATCTTTGTAAGCTTTGATCTGTGTTTCGAGAAGAGTGATAAATATACGATTAAGGGTCGGGATGAGATGCTAGTCTCGAGACCAGATGAAGTGTTAATACTTATATATTTATCGACAGTATTATATATTCAAATGAAAACTTTATACTAAAAAGTAACAATAGCAGGTGCAAAATAGTCTCCAAGATGATTAATTCTACACATTTATCACGAAAAGATGGTAAATATCCATGATCATGAATTGCTGCCATATTCAATCAGCTTTTCTGAATTGATTATGAACAATTCAGCTGTTCTAAGGGAGCAAAATAATTCAGAAGTGTACCTGCAAAAGTGGTACATGATTTAGAAAAATGAAGCTTCTGCTTATCCAGCAAAATCAGGCTTATTGTCATCTAATCTTGCTTTGATCTTCGACTCTTTTCTCTCTCTAGAAATCTACGTTGAGTTTATGGTCTATGCTTGAGAAGGTTCGGTAGAAGGCTTTGAAATACTCATATGCAACGTCTACATCTTCCTTCCCACATATTTCTCTCACGCTGGAGTAGGAAATGAAAAATTATTAACATTTTCAAAGCCATTGCCGTGAAAAATAGATAGACTAACAGAAGGCCAAGGTAATTAGCCATTATACCTGTGCATAGAAAGCTGAGGAATGCCACAGTCCACAGTACGTATACCGACACCAGAAGCGAGTATTGGACCAATGGTTGACCCACATCCCATATCGTTTCTCACCACAAATTCCTATCAATAATTTGAATGGAAAATAAGCCATCCATAAAAAGGCAAGGACATAACGATTAAGTGAACTGTTGAACTCAGAAAAGAGCCAAAAAGACCAACATGTCCATTAAGCAAATCATTTCAGACAATTTCTTTTTAATTTTTATTCACAGGCTAATTTAAGAATCTAACATATAAAGATCTTGATCATTAAATGAGCATAGAATGCTAAAAGCATACATTTTTAATTGAAATCTCCTCTTTTGGAGCTATATTACACCATTGCTAATTTTAAAAAAGATCATATGCAGGCTAATTGAAAAAAAGAACAAAAAATCGCCACATACCTGAATTGGTAGATTATGAATTCTACCTATTTCTTTAAAAAGAAAAGCAGTGATTCCATTAGTTGCATATCGCTGGTTGGCATTGTGCTTGATGACAAGTCCCTTTCGCATTTCTGGTCGATGGTGTTCTTCATGCTTGTCCACAAAATTTGGGTGGACTCCATGTGCCATGTCAGCAGAAACTATTCAAAAAGAAACACCCATAAATATTTATTCAGATGAATAAATCCATGATCAAAATCCAGAGCTTACTTTAACCAGCCCAAACACCAAACATGACATCAACTTTTATTCATTCAGTTGGGTTTGACAATTTTTGTCAATTAGCTATTTATTGTTTTCGTAGATCCATCATGTTCAGCTTAGTACAACTTCGCATTATACAACGATGAGTTTACATATTTTTCATATTATCTAATTTCAAAACTTTTTCTAAAATGTAGCATCAACTACAAAAGAAGATTATGGCACTACCTGAGTAGTTCTTTTTTTTTTTTACTATCCACAAACAACTAGTAAACATATTCTTACCAAGAAATGATTTTCGAACAGCACGCTCAAAAGCACCTTCGCCAAGATAACCATGGCCTGCCAAGCAACTAATTATGCGTCTCATAGCCTGGAACATAGTTGGTGCACCAGCTCCCTGTACTGAATCTGAACCTACCTAAAAGTGACAAAAAAAAGCAGTGTTTTTTAGTCTAATTATAAGCAGATAATAAAAATAGTACAAGCAATATCATAAACAAAACACCCAATGAATGAAATTTAACTTAAACAATGTCAAGAGCCTAATGACACGGTTGAGATACATGTGCCTGACAACAATTTACAAAAAAAAAAAAGCATATACAAGCTATTTGACCATGAGCTATTTTTGCTCTAACATGATATATAATAAGAGTGATCTTTAATGGTGTTAGGAACCAAGACAATTTATGGTAAAATAGATAAACATAAAGTACTGTACTGACAGCACCGAGGAAGTTACAAATGAACATTATTTCTACCTACCACCACATATGAAGAAATAGAGAGATAAGAGAATGTTACCTCTTCGTTATCAAATAAAGCAACCATCCGAACGGCATGTTCGTTCAACAAGTCAGAAGGTGATTTGCAAGAATCAATAAGAGCCTTCAATGCACAGTAACTTGATGCTAGATTGTCCAATCTTCCCGAGAATATAAACTCATTTTTTCCACCACCAAGGCAGCTTGGTTGAATGTCGCATAAATTTAGTTCAAGACCCATTATGTCATCAGGGCCACAGTCAAGCTCCTCAGATAACACCTTATGGTCAAATAAAGACATTTGATTTTAAACATTAATTTTATTTAAACTTCTTCAACAACTTTGTTAACATATGATGTAACTTCAATAGTTAATGTATATGAAAATGCCAGAGTAAAGAATTCATTTTGGAGTAATAATGTCAATTAATATTTCAAGGTTCAACTGACTGCATCTTAACAGAAAAAAATGGCAACAAACGGTAACCTTCAAAGGTTAATCCCAAAGTAATGGATTGTAACTCTTGAAAAGAAGTTGCTTCAATAGCTAAATTTCTATTTAGAAAATCTCAACTTCATTTGAAACCTTTGGTGATACAAGAAAAACTTCATGACCGAAGAAATTACTCCCCAAAATCACATTATAATAACATGATTTTTATTGGACAGTTTATTTATGTAGTTTGAACTGCAATGGATGAGATTAAGAAAAAAAAAAACTATGATAGTTTAGATCAACCAAACAACTAACTATATTAGCTCTTATTGGTTCGATGTGGCTAAGGGCCAAACCAAATTGAGTAGTTGTAGACGTAGATAGAAGGTTATTGATGTTTGAAAGGCCTGTGACTTTTATATTTTTCATTTTTAAAGAAGTTATTTAGAAAAAAGAATAAATATATAGAAAAGGGAGATTAAGGATTGTCCTCAAAAAGGAAAATACAACTTAAGAGAACGCTATGTACTTCCACGTAGAGAGGACCAAAAATAAATTACAGCACTATAAAGGCACAAATTTTATATTTATATTCAAACACATGTGATATGAACTTTCAAAGAAAACCACCTGCTTAAGTAGCGGATGGGCATCTTTGGACAGCGATGCAGCACTTTTTTCTTTTGAATCCTGTGAATCTTCGTGTTTTGTAGCCAGCAATGGAACAAGATGAGTCTCTAAATTTGGTTTGAAACCATCCTTGTTCACTGTGCTAAAAAACATAAAGAAAGAGAAACCTGAGTAATTAATTTTCGCTATCTTTTTAGACCGATCCAACGACAAATGGAGCTATTTTCAAGGTTTTAAGCATTTTCTTATAGCTCACCATCATGTACATGTTTTTTCATTAATGAAAAGGTTTCATTTTTCATACAAAGTCACTAATTGCTAAGAAAATGAATATAAACGATGAAATTATCCTTCACCCACAAACATGGACTTTTAGGATAATTGATAATTTATCATGGTATCAGACCTAGAAGTCTCAAATTCGATCCTCGACAAAAATAAAAATCTATTAAAAAAAATACTCATATCTAAGGACCAGAAAAAAAAAAGTGGCTTGCATGTGAGCGAGAATGATTAAAAATGAATATAAATGATTAAATTATCTTTTACTAAGAAGTTTGGACTTTTGAACTAATTGATAATTTGTCACTAATGAAGCATAATTAAATCAAAATATGCAACATTAATCAAAATAAGAACGTGTGAATACACACTAGTATTTACCATTGAGATTCTCAATGATGCTCACTTAAGAATAATTTGTTTATCAGGTAAGCTAAGATAAAAAAAAATTAGAAACAAAGTATTGACGAACCGGTCAAGATGAATTGCGAGTGTTGGTATTCGTAGAATGGGCTTTCTTACTTTGACAAGCTTGTGACTGTAAGAACCATCACTGCCTCTCACAATGATCCTTCCAGCAACAGTCAAGTCTCTATCAAACCACGTATGCCATAAACCACCTCCATAAGTCTGCACACCAACCATATGATAACCAGACTTGGTTGATGCAGAATTTGGTTTTAACTTCAAACACGGACTATCTGTGTGCGCAGCAATAATATGAAAACCATCACCAACGCAATATCTGCGAAATAACAAATCATCTTTTAGTAGAAAAGAGCTCAAATGGTGTAAAGACTGACAAATTGTCAACTATCTCAAAAACTTGAACTTGTGAATGAAAAATAATTTAATCATTAATATATATATACTTTTAGCATTTCTCCTCACATGTTGGTCTTTTTTTGTCTCTACAAGTGAGTTTATTTTTAACGAGATTTTTTCGTCTTGTTGAAGATCAAATTTAGGACTTTTAGCTCTTATAGCACAATAGATTACCAACAATCTCATAAGTTCATGCTTGTGGGTGAAGATTAATATAACATTTATATTCATACTACTCAAAGAGGAAAGCATAGGAAAAATAGTGGAAACTATAGAATAGAAAATAGAAATAATAATCTAACAATGACGAAACAAAAGCAAACTTCGAAGCAAAACATCAGAAGTTAATGATCAGACATTCTGGTCGACAAAACAGAGTCATAGTAATCCTCAAAAATTGGTGAACGGGGAAGAATACTGAATACAAAAATAGTAAAAATGGCATCCTGTCTCAGTAGTCATGTATCCTAAATGATTAAGACAATAGAAGAAAAGCTGATTGGCTTTTAGATAAAACAATCAAGTGTCTCTTTCTATGAACTTAGTTATATGTTTGACTCACTTTTCTCCAACTGCAAATGCAACCAAGCAAGACATGTTTCGAGTAAAAAAGTAGCGTCCACCAGGCTTCAGGTCCCATTCATCGTTCTCATTGAGATGATGAAAACCTGCATCGAGTAGTTGACGTTTTGCTTCAGCTGCGAAGATAGAGACAAGGCATTATATTTTAGCTAGCAACATTAACCAGAAATTGAACCCAAGAGCCAGATGAAAAAAATGTACCAGTGGCGTGAAATTGAGTCCAGGACTCATTGAGATAATCCAGAAGATTTCCAACGATGGAAGAACTCGATCCATCCTCTGAAGATGAACTCGGAATCTTGAAAACCGAAAACAAAAACTCAGAAAACAAACAATCGCATACAAAAATATAAATTCTTGTTTTGAGAAAAAAAACCTGAGTAGAATCGGAGGGAGAGCAGAGACAACGTGAGGATGAAAGCTTTCGAATTCGAGAGGGAGAGAAAGAGCTATAGAGATTCTTACAATCTACAGTGCTGTGGATTTTAGTTGAGGGTAGGAAGCAGCTGAGGAAAGGCGAAGAAGGAAGAAGGAGCTGCACTTGCAGTCGAGCAATTGCCGCCATCTTCGTCCTACTCCAAGCTCTCCTTCGTCCTCTTCACCTGCCCGGATGAAATTAGCAAAAAAAAATCTCTTTTTTATTCAAAAATTATAAATTTTCATGATTAAACTAATAAAAACTAGATTTTTAGACGACCTCAATTCAAAGTTTAGACTTCAAATTAGTTTGTCCGATAATGGAGTTGAAAGATCAAGCCAAGATTGTTGATTAAAGATTAAATTAACTCTTAAAGCAGTACCTCGTCAACTCCTAGCTATTTATCAGCCAGTTCTTGAGAATTCATTAGTGCAAATGGATTATGGAATGAAAAGATGGAAGCCCAACAATTTTATTAAAATCACATCGAATAGTCAAGTAAGTTCTTGGGTACATTTTCAACAAAAGACAGAAAAAAGTGATGAATAATTGAAATACAAAAATGCAAATGCAAAAGTCTCTTTCAGCCATGGGCTTAAACTACTTGAGGAGGCCAGTCTGCGGGTCTAAAAGAGCCTGGCTTTCATTGCACAGCAAAACTGGACCTTTCCCTGGTTTTGTACAGATGAAATAGCTGACATCTCCCATGTATTTCTGGGATGGATTGTTTGTCTCTGGAGGTGCCTGCAAGGCTTCAATGTCGCTGATTCCTGATATTCCCGCATCTTGTAGAATCGATTTATCTCCGAGAAGATAGCTGTAGGGAAAAATTTAGTTTTCTATCCTACAATTGATTTCAAAAGTTTATTTCTGAAAATGTTAAAAGGAAAATCCAAAAGATAAAGTCTGAAAATTGAAATTAAGTTCATAAAAAAAATAAGAACATAAAAACTCTTTTCTAAAATCAAAATGAAACCACAGTTGAAAACTAAACTGCATATTCAAACACCCTTAACATGTAAATGCAACTAGCTTTCCGAATAGATGTTTTGTCTACGGCTGTCTAAAAGACACCATTTGAGTTATTGAAAGATTAAAAACCGAATTTAAAGTATATACGCATTTAATTGAATATGCCGAAAAGTCTATGCGATATAGATTCTACTGTCCATGTGTGTAGAATCAAGAAATCAGATTCTATAAACTAGCTCATGTGTGTTTTCTAAAAAGAGAAACGGGACAGTTTCATGTGTATTCTCTTAGGATTCGGCATTGAAATGAACAATCTACATGCTCTGTGGAGTCAATCATTAGGTGTTAGTGTTACCTGTCCAAATCTGTTTCTGGGTTTGGAGGAAAATAGAAAAGCAGCTTCTGGAGCAAAAGAGTAGCTGTTTTTCGATTACGCGCAATTAGAACTGCATTGGGTCCCGCATCAAATGTGTAAGCCACCTATTGTTTCAACATGTATCATTTAAGAGATACTAAAAAAAATTCAGAGCATAAAACAATACGCTTGGACATAATAGTCCATGGCATTAGTTTCGAGGTTCAACTGTAACTAATTATAGATAGAAATTTAAAACAAGGAAAACCTGAGGGGTTCCTTCAGAACGGCTCCACTTCTCAACAAGACTGATTATCCTGAAAAATGGTTTTTTCGAATAATAAGTTTCAATGTTAATAAATTAGAGAAAAAAAATAAAAACCGGTAATTAAGAACAGTAGATTCTAAGATATTATAAAAAGAGCTTGGGCTTCTACTTGCCTGTGGGACGTATCATTCATATAAAATATAGGTGGAGACGTATCAAGGCACACAGCATGAAATTGGTTACTGTCAGTGCAAGTCAACTGAGCAAATGAAGCAAAATCACGATTTTTTATGGCTTCTTCAATAGCTGCAATGCGTTTGGGCACAACTTCCTGTAAAAAAAAACACAAAGATCAAACAATCATGTGAATCTTAAAGAAAAGAAGAGCAATACAGATGTTGAAGATAGTTGGTTTTGAAGGGAAAAAATGCCACTAAGGTCGAATCCAATAGCCTACATTGTAGCCACCAATCAAATAAACACAGGAAAATTAAAGAGCACCTTTGCTCTATGTTGCAAAAGTGGACTTGTTTCCACTGTATCCCGCATTCCTGAAGTGCTGCTTGTTTCCTTTTGCCTTGAACTTACCTGAAATAATCGAATAAAGAAGGGATTTACATATGAACTAATCAAGAAATGAATTTGAGAAAGCTATGTTTCTATTGAGAAAATTGAAAAAAAAAGACCAATGTTATCGTGACGGATGAGGCCTTGGACAACCTCTAGCTTAAATGTTCTTTCTCATTTAGGCCACAATTTAGGGAACCATGCTAACGAACACTTGACATAAAAATGCCAGTAGACTCGTAATTTATGTTAAAAAACAAAAAGGATCTCGGATACGGGACATATTTGCACATGCATGACATATGTGCATTTGCAAATTGGCCTAATGACGTTAAGCAAAGGACTTGGAGAGGTGTTTTGTAGTTATAGAAGAGGCTGAGAGGCATGAAGAGACACAACAATATTATGATGAAAGCAACGCATGAACATGGAAAAATACTCAATATTGTTTATTACATCAGCCATTACAAAAGAATGTGAAAAATTAATTCAGTTAATAAGGAAAATAGTTTCTTTTAGGAGCCCATAAAAATGCCTCATTTGATTAGTACACCATGACAAGAGCGAGAGAGAATAAAAACTCAGCAAGTTAAAGAGAATTCCCAGAGAAAAAATTTGATAAAATATTACTGCCACCCACCACAGCAATGATTATAACAAGGTCATCCCAGTGTTTCTCATCAGTAAGTTGAACTGCCAGACTGTCACTTCCATCGTCTTCCTTAATGAGACAAAGAAAATATAAAAAAAAGTCTCAAAAGACATAGGATAATTAGAGAAAATAATATCTAAATGAAAAAAGAAGTTGCTATTTCCTTATATTTTGTACACATGCATACTTACTTTTCCCATGACCCACTTGACAAATCCGCCATATAAGCTACGACAAGCACTTCCTGAACCTTGCCTGCACCGATATGCATAATCACCATCATTACTATAATAAAACCTTAAAAAATGCAGACAATCAAATCAAACAGAAACAATCACAGCAACAGGAAAACACTAACAAAAGAAGCTCCACAACGAACTGACATTCATGTGCAGTGAGAGAGCCATTAAAAAATGTAAAAAAAGCACCATAAAAAATCCTAAGAAAGTACCTTGCAATTGCAGATAGCTGGCTCTGGTCTTCTTTGGCATTCATTAACTTTGCAAGGGCAAAAACTACGTGCATAAATGTAAAAAGCTATTTAATCAATCTTAGAATTTCCCTTCCAAGTATTCTTTATTATGAAACTCGTTCATAAAATATCACTTCTGTGAGAAGGAATCAATTTAATAAATCACTGCCATAATATTTGAAATTTTCTTCTAACAATAGATTATCATAATGAACCAATATACAATTCACCATATACAATTCACCAAACAAGGACATAAACTTATACCTAGACAAGCAAAACCAGCAGCTGAGGAAGCCAATCCAGCAGCTGTTGGGAAATTGTTGTAGGACGCAATGTGCAAATGCAGCTTCTCCCAGTCCTTCTTTGCAATCTTTATTCCCTTTTCTTTGTCCTCAACATCACAAGCACGGCCGCGAATTTCCCTCAGACAATTTTGGTACCTGCCTCCTGCAAGGGAAATCTCCTACACAAACCAGAAAAATAAATGATACCATTAATTAGCACAAAACGCAGCAACATAATTGATAACCAAAAAAAACACAACATTTATAACTCTCCAAGGAATTGATAAAACAAATGTCACTAATTTTTACTCCAGTTCTCAAGGACTCTTTAGGATATAAATTAGTGGTCACGTATATTAGATCACTTGTTTTCATATATTTTCTAGGAACCAAGATAAAAAAAAGGCTTTTTGGACGATCACTTCGTGATTTAAAAGAAAAAGAAATCAAGACTTCTATGGTTGACTTAAATTGCCACATTTTGTTCTTCCATTTCCTTCGTCATTTAAGAAGGGAAAAAACGCAGAACCTTTTTTTCTCTTATATCTTATTAGAACATGAATTTATTTATTTTTATCCACTAACAAGGACAGAGAGTCAAAGCCTGAATTTCAAATTTCACGTATAAAAGAAAGAGACTAAAGATAACTTAATGATTTTACCCATTGAAGAAAAATACCGATCGAAAGATATTCTTCTTTTGCTTCATCTCACTGACCAATAAAATCCGAACAATATATTATTCCGTGGAGCCAAATATCTATAATTTTTAACTGAAAAGAAGAGACTTCCACGAACATAAAATGTTGTCAAAGCAATTCATTCTCTGCTAGTAAAAAGTCACTTTGATCTTTGATTTCCAATAAACAACTCTACCAAATTAAAATGATCCATGCCTCCAATGTAAAAGAAATTAAATTTTTAAAAATATTTCACTGATTTGGGGTAAACCAAAAGGAATGAGTCAATAAAAGAAAGAGCGCTTAAGAAAGAGAGAATAAACCTTGCCATTAAGCCACATCCGATCCTTATCGAAGCTGGGACTAACAGCAACAGTAGTGGTAGTACAGAGGTGAGTCGGATCAAGAGTAACACTAATACTATCATTAACAGGTAAAATCAGGGTTTCATCTCTCTTACCCCAATATTTAATCACCGCAATATTAGTGGGAGTCTGTGCAGTGACCATCAACACCCATTTCTCACCCGCCATTACCGAAATCAAACTCCAATCCACTCAAAAAGAAAACGAAGACGACCCACAAGAAATTTCGCGGGTAAATGTCCTAGAAACGATCCCGGGAACTGGATCGGAGCGAGGAATGGAGAGATCAACAAGAGATTCAATGGAGGGGGTCAAAATATAGATGATTAGTTTTCTTTCCACGTGATTAGTCAATTCATGTGTCCAATTAATCAACTATTCGGTTGAATTAATATGGTTTTTAACAATTGATTAATTAATTAAAATAAATTATAATTTTTAATCCAGTAAAAACCAATTTCAACCTTTAATAAAAATAGATTGAATCAAAATCGTTAATTTTAATATAATCTTTATTCTAATTTTTAAAAAATCATAATTTATAATTCGACGTTAGTTCTTAAGAGTAAAAAATTATAAAATTAAAATAAAAATTAATCTTCATTCTAATTTTTAAAGTGAAAAACACGAATAATAATCACATAATTTTGTGTGTTTTATAATGACAGGACAACAATGAGCAATTTGAAAATATGAACAGTTTTAAGTGGTCAAAATTAAGTAAATTCAATTAGTCAAAATAAAGTAATGCAGCTTAGAACTACCAAACCGGCGGCTAATCTTTAACACTACTGGTTCAAAAACTTCTAAACCTACCCACTCGAAACGACCAAATCAATCTCATTTTTTAATAATTAGTGGCAGAAAATTGACTGCTGCTTGCATTCCAAAGTTTGACTTTAAAGATCCAAAACCCGACAGAGAATTATTTTTATACGACAGAAATAATAATATTACGACAGAAACAAACAGAAGTCATACACGTGAGTCATGTGGAACGACATTTCATGAATTGTCGAAAGCAAATCTGTATAACTCACGACCATTTTTTGTGTACTATCTAGCTAAAAAGGTGAGAGAGAGTTCAGATAAAGAAATCATGCATTAATGTAAATCAGATTCACCTTGTGGCTTGAGAAATCTTGTGTAAATTTCAAATCTTGACGTCTTATTCAAAGTCTGAATCTGGGTCTGCATCGATGAGATCGGGAAAATCGTCCTCGTCGTCCAATAAACTTTTTTTCGAATCATTTTCCTTTGAAATTCCCAGCTCGTCGTTCTCCGTAGAATCTGAAGTTGTAGGAGATGACAGATTGCCCTGAACTTTCATCGAGTTATCCTGTTGAGATTTCATTTCACTGGTTTGATTAGCTCCAAATGCCATTTTAGAATTTCTATCAGCAACATCTGAAGCATCTATTTGCAACTCTTGAGATTTTTCATGAACTTCTTGAGATTTGAGGGAATCAACCTGCATTAAATCTTCAGTCGATCCATTTGTTACGTCTCTAATAATTTCCATATGTTCTTCAACAATTGGCTCTATTGGCTTTACGCTTAAAGGAGGATTAACCGAGTGAGTTTGCTCGCTCGAATCTTCGGTATACTTTGTATTCTTATCCAAGGCATCGACTGGACCCTCGGTTTCTTTACCTTCACTAAACTGGCTCACATGCAGGTAGTCCTCGTCTGAGTCTGAGCCATACATTTCAGAGTCCACTCTGCCAATCTTAAATGGTTCAGAATTAAGAGTTCCATTGATTCTGGGGTTCAATTTCTCTGTGGATGTAAAATTTGCAGGGGCATAATCTAACATTGGAAGCGCTCTTGGATGTATCAGCACTTCCATCGCTAACATAGCACGAAAACAGAACTCCGATAGTCGTGTTCCAGTTTCTAGCTTGCCTGAAAAATGCAATTTAACATATTTATAAGCATAATTGCTTATCTAAACAAGTTTTTACAATGATATGACGAGATAACATATGCTGAAAAGACAAAAAAAATATCTACCTCTACCAAAAAGTGCAAGACCCTGAGCTAAATAAGTTGGGCGGATACGAGCTGATGATAACAAAGATGACAAAAGAGCACGAAATGCAGCAAGCTGAAAATCTTCCCAAATTCTAGAAGCTTCATTCTGCTGAAAATAATTATCCTCTCTAACTTGTCGTTCATTAATCGAATCTGTTGCTATTGTAATTAAGAGCTTATCAATCTTTGAGCGCCACCCCTCTGACTTGAAGGAACCACCCTGTGAAATACCATTCAATGCTATTTAGAACAAGTTATGTGCAAGCGAGCAATGCGTCAAATACAATATTATGCAACGACTGTCAGAAAACAACAACATTATGCCCAAGGAACAAATTGGTACATATTATTTGAATGTGATAAACTCTAGACGCTTAATGCTATGAGTAGAATGCAAGACCAACAAGATGTCGAATTGAAAGTTTTGCATAATCACAGAAACTATAAGATACCAGGACAGGCCGAGAAACTGGCAGGTAATACATGATTTTGCATAATCATAGTAGTGGTAATATGAAAATTTAATGCTACAAAGAAACTTGGAAAACCAACACTTACATTGCAAGAGACCATGGTACATAGACTACCATCAAACAAAGTAGAATTAATTTTTCAATTGATAAGGCTACCATGTTGAAACTAATCTTAATTTCATTTCAAATGTACCAACATACCACATTAAGAAGAGTTTCCAATGCTTCGAGTGCAGCTATCTGCAAGGAAACTGGTGGGTTTAAAAGCTTCTTTGCTGATTGCGCCATAGAAATATCTCCATCAAGCTGGTTTGCTGCTCTGACCTTCCTTTTCTTATGACCTGACTGTAGCGATGATTTATTACCAGCCAGCATGTTTGATGTGCTACTATTTTCAGTATCCTTAGGGTTCAGATCAGCAAATGCATTGTTAATTACTTCCTGTCCTAAACATACAGTCATTCCTGCAACCATGGCTCAGAATATATGGAATACATCATCAATTGGAACAGCAAAGGGTAAAAACATATTTAAAAATGAACTAAAGGAGCAAACAAAAGAAACAAAAACAAGAATAAATCAAATATAAATAAGAGTTAAAAAAAAAAGTAATGCTAGGGGTACATTTTTTAGCATAACTTCTTAGTATACGTTGATATGTCAAATTGTAATTAATCCAGTTAAAAATTATTTAATGTATTATAATAAAATAATTATTCGTTATATTTATTGCATCAATCGAAACTCAACACGTCAGCGTGTACAATAAGAATATATAATAAGAAAGTAAATCTAACGTTATCCTTAAAAAAAATTATCGGTTTCTCCCATACCCACACCCATGGACATCATCATCAACTTTGTAATTTTATAAAGCTTTATCCTCAACTCTGTCAGAATGCATCTCTTAAAATATGTTGAGATGAGTCGTGCAACGGCTGTAGCATGAGGTAATAGTTGACTGCAAAGAAAATAATGAAATAGACAAAGCTAATCATCCAGAAGAAGGGAAATTGATCAATGAAAAAGAGCTTAAATAAGGGAAAATTGTGCAATCATTTATCTGCCGAAACAAAGACCACAACTTAGATCGCACACCATCTTTTTCTCATGTACAGAAGCGTGAAAAAATAGCAAATATGGGACATACAGACCACTGACGAGAAAACAAAAAACTTACAAGGTGTCAATTATATATTGCAAACATTTCAATTAAAATAATTTATATCCAAAGGCTTGCTGATCCAATGCAATTGACCAACAATATGCTTTTAAATTAACATCATCTAAAAATGTTTAAACTAATATGTTTTGCAGATCAAATCTCTCTTACTGTAAGCACTACTCAACATAAAGCTCACTAAATAAAAAATCAAATTGGTTCAGCAAATAAACAATGGGAAATGAACAACCATCCATACAAGGAGACAAACCAAATAATGACATGTTTGTACTTTCTCTTCTGTACATACTGATTCTATAATTAACACTCAGCACAATGGTGAAATCCATTTTTCAAACTAGAATAAAATATGCATGTTTGGGAAAATACACATATAAATTTGAGATCACAAAATTCCAAAACTGGTATACTAAGATTTACAAGCAAATTTTCAAAAAATTAAGTGAACACAAAGAGTTCATTGATCAAAATTTTTTTATCAATGACTTGATTCCACATAACACAAATTCTTTCAATTATATAATGCTCTAAAAAAATCTTTGGTACGAGCTTACCTGCAGAGACCTTTGATAAGTGAAATGAGCATTTCTAAAGCGAGTGCATGCAAAGCAGGAAGTTGTGAGCAAATTGACTCTTGCTGCATGGCTGTCATAAAAGATACTGTGTTGTGTGCCGGAGAACCATCCACCATCAATACTCTTTCAACAAGGATAAATAATGAACGTATGGGAACAGTCACCTAAATGTAAAAGAACACACGTGGATTTGTTTACAAAATTATAACAGCATCCATTTTTGCAATTTCTACTTTGAAAATTGGAAGTATAAGCATCATGCAGAAAGCACAAAAAGAAAGAGAGATGTAGCCCTACATTGGGAAAAAGTTCAATAGCAATTAGATAATAAAACATACCTGAGCAGGTGAAAAACCATTCAACAATTTGCAGCAACAAAGCATCAATGTGCAGGCAATGGAAGTCTGCACATGCTCTGCCCTCTTTACGTCTTTTTGTAAGGCCTTTTCAAAGGAACAGTGACCTAAAGGAAGAGGAATATCCTTTCCAGGAGGAATAAGTGATCGAATGAATTCAATACTCTTAGAATCTGCATGAACATTTTTCATCAGTGATCAAAATTTGTATTGAAAAAATAATAATAAAATAATGAATTCAATGCTTTTAGAAACGTCATGAACATTTTTCATCAGTGATCAAAAGTAGTATTGAAAAATAATAATAAAATGAGCCATGAACAAAAGGGTGAGCTTAGCAAAGTGCTCCACCATCACACCATTGCATAGACATAACTTAGATTATTTAACTTCCCATAAGACTGAGAGTAACCAAAATCTATAGCATTTCCCAACCTTCATCAATGCCCTGGAAGATGTCATTCAGTTGATGGTTAATTGATAACAAAATTTTTTGAAACAGCAAAATCCAGCTATCCTCATCGCCTTTTGATTTGGTAAGTAATGCCAAGCAATAGGCTAACTTCTGAACATTGAACAAGATTAAAGAGACAGGAAAATGTCAGAAAAGGAAATACAGAAAACTCATTTGATTGTCGAAAGAAATTTCTACAAATATAAATATGTTACCTCCAGCATGTGAGCACTGCATTTGCCTGACATAATTCGTGAAGAAATGGCAGCTTCAGCCTACAAAGCATTCAAGATACTTTAAACAAAAAAATAAATCTTTCATTTGAAATTAAGAATGAAACTGCAATGTTTAATGTATTTGTATGTACATAAGTAATATTTAGCTTTTCTATTACTATTAATTAATCAGATATGCAGCAAAGAAAGAGACGTCAAAAGAAGTTTTAACTAAACAATATTAGGAAATCAGAGCTATGCGTGTATTTGTAAATGTTCACATAGATTACTCCAATCGCATAGTCATGTGTAATAATAGTGAAAGATAAATTCGCGGTTGAGTGTCAATCAATATTTGACGTATAAGTGTTTCCATTTGAACAAACATGTTAATCAATACTTACAAGTACGAAAAAATTAATTTTATTCAGCAAAAGGATATGGGTCCAGATAAATAAATGCATTTTTTTTTTGCAATTATTCATCACCAGGATATTGGATTGCTGTATAAGTAAATAAAATTAGGGATGGTTGTAATCTCACGACATTCATCTCAAATATAGTTGCAACGCAAGATTATAAGACATTAAAACATGCTTACAAAATTATGAAAACGGCGAACAGACGACGGAAAGAAAACAAGACTCGTGCACAATAAGTCAACTGCTCCTTCCTGCATACAGCCACATAAATACAGATTATAAATAACACAAGTTAATTAGAATTCACAAAAGAGCATCGACAACAATTATTGCTAGTGCAATCCCAAATTTATTCTTTAAATTGAGTGATAAAATAATATTAAAATGTAGAGAGAAATTTTCTGAATACAACCTAGGAAAAGAATTTTAATTTTGCAAATGATACAAAATGTACGAAAATAGTTAGTGTGAAACGAGAGAGAAACTCCAAAACCAAAACATCTTACGAAGAGGTTTTTTTTTTCGCAATGCACAGTGCAGATGAGACATAACAATAAAAAAGAAACTCCTGCAACATTCATTAAATTATTCTTAACCACAACCCATCATCATTATACATATAGGAAAAATGGAAGGTAAAGTAAAGAAGTGAGCAAGAAAAATGCCCAACATCTAAATGTAAACAAGCACTCTACACTAAATCTTTCCCAATATAGAAAACAAATTATTAGGTAAAGACCATCCCAAATACTGTGAAAAAAGTTGTCGCAATTATGGTAACATATACAGGAGCTTCGAGTTACTCACCCATACAACCTCTGTACAGTCATCATTCAAAAGCTTCAGAACTGGTTGAATAACTTTACAAGCATAGGACGTTCCATCTTTCTTCAAAGTTTGAAATTCACCCAATCTACATTTTCAAGGTATTATGGTATTCAAAATTTGAATAACAGGATATTGATGTATTATAAAAATCAAATGGACCAATTCGGTGGAGCAAATTATCAAAAATAAAGCAGGTAAATGTTGTAAATGTAATTATTTCAGAGAGAAAACTTAACAACCTGTTCGTAAGAAGTTATTTAAAAGTCCCTATGACCCCAGTTCAATCCATTCTTACACGCTCTATCTGTTACTTTTGATCGG